>QWTY01025469.1:0-13058 GCA_008033365.1 Pseudorectes ferrugineus | reverse complement strand
CCTGCATCCTGCCCCTGCACCCTGCTCCTGGATCCTGCCCGTGGATCTGCTCCAGCCCCACCTTGCAGAGCTCCTGGCAGGGCCCTGCAGGCACTGGGCTCCCAAAACAGAGAGCAGAGAGTGCCTGCCCACACCTTTCCTTGAGTGAACTCTCTCTAAAGGCCAAAGGGGCCTTTAAACTCTAAATCCAGTTTTATTAGAATGTAAACTTGAATAACCACATTTCTGGGAGAGGAGGAACTCAGTGACCGGGCCAGATGGAATAGAAATAAAAAACCTTGTAAACAACTCTTTCCCTTCCCCCTGTGTCCCCACGGCCGAGTCTTTACCCCTGGTTCGGTTTAGTCGGTGGCTCTCAGAGTTGTAACAGATTCCTTCTTATCCTCATCTCGTCCCTGGCACATCTTTCCCTTTCTGTCACCTCACCCAAACCCTTGTCCCAGCTGGGAAAATGCCATCCCACTGCATGGAAAATGCACCGTGCAGGATCAGGAGGGTGACTTGGGAAGAACAAGATGCACCCTTGGCTGCTCTGCTCTGATAGAAATCACAGCTGAGACAGGAATCTCCTTTGCTTTTCCGTCCTTCCTCCCTCGAAGGAAGGACAGAAGTGATTTTGTGGGGATAAATCTGGGAACACACCGGGAGGCCCTGCCCCTGCCTCGCTCCCTGCACAACATGAGCTGTGACCCAGACATGATGCCCAGGCCATGGGGTTTATCCAGCCCTCCCTGGGAGTGGGTTCTTGGCGTGGCAGAGCTCTTCACAAACACTGAGCAGCACTTCAGGTGATGAACGAGCTGCTTTGCTCCCAGCATGATCCACATGTGCTCCTTATCCCACATGCTTCCCTCCTCGGGTGAGCACTTCCCCCTGAAGAGGCAGAGCTGTGGGACTTGAAAATGCAAATTCAGGCCTGAACATCCAGGGAGAAACATGGAAGCAAACACTTCAATGGCTGAGCTCCTCACACGGAGCAAGAGGCACCTGAGCCTCCTCAAGCACCTGAGCCAGGGTTTTTGCTGTGCTCAGCCGGAGCTGCAGCCTGGGAGCAGCGCTGGCCTCATGCAGAGTGCCAAGTGCTGGTTTGCTAAAAATGGAACATCTTCACCCATTTCCAGAGGTGGGCGATCCAGGAGTACCTCCCAGGGCTGCATTCCCCAGCAGTGAAGCTCAGTTTCACAGTGGGGTTGCCACAGCAGGCACAGAGTCCCGCTTGTCCCCTGGCTCCAAAGCTTCTGGGTGCTGCAGTGCCGAGCCCTGGGATGAGGTGGAATTTCCACCAGAGCCTCTGTCCTGGTTTTCTGCACGTTGGAGGAGCCCCATGTCTGTCCCACAAGGGACACACATCTCCCTCCTCCAGCAGGAAGTGAGAAGTGGCCAATGTCTGTCCTGCATGCGGGCATCATTTTTCAGCTGGATTTCTCCTGCTCTTCGCACTGGGGGCTTCATCCTGCTTTTTTCTTCCTCACGAGTGTTGGACCAGAAGGAGCATCCCTGAGTGCCAGGTGTCCCACGGGGGTTCTGCACTTCCCCTGGCAAGAGCAGCCTGCACATCCTCCCGGAGCAGCCTCTCCTCCGTCCTTATTCCCGTTGGACCCAGGTGGGCACACCCACAGGCCCACGGGACCCCGGGCTCTGCTGGGGGCCGTGCTGTGACCCTGTCACGGGATCCAGGCTGGCAGGTCAGGCTGGGGATGCTGAGCGGGGCAGCAAAACATCTGCAAATGCAGCCCTGCAGCAGCGCCTGGGTCCTGCTGGGGCTCTGCGGGACCGTCAGCTCTGGGATGTTGGAAATGTTGGGCAAAGAATGGTGGGCACCATCTGGAAGATCTGGTTGACGATCCAGCTGAAGATGTCCCTGCTGACTGCAGGGGTTGGAGCAGATGGCCTTTAAAGATCCTTTCCAACCCAAACTATTCCATGAAAGCTCGGAACAACTCACTGCTAAATTCAGGGATTAAACCCACTCTGTGGATTTAACCTTTGTAGTATTTATTTTGTTCTCTTCTTTCCAAGGGGAAATTTCTCCCAGGGATCCTTTCCCAGCCCAGTGCTGCCTGTTATCTCTTATTGATCTGAAACAGAAACATGACAATAAAAAAGGTAATTTCTGGTAAAATCCACAGAGCAGGAAATGAACTGCTGCACACCACCAGCAAGTCATGGCAGCTGAGCCTGAGCCCTGTGCCTGGGGACCCCGACTGTCACCGTGGTGGGGCTGGGGCTGAGGGGCACAAAGCAGAGCTGCCCTGGCAATCCAGCAGGTGTGGAAAGAGGCTCACGGCCCTGGGGCACCTGCAAACCTGGTCACCAATTCTGCAAGTGCTTGATTCAAACCGTGCCGGGCTCAGGAAAGTCACTGACTCACAGAATCACGGAATCCCACAGTGGTTTGGGTGGGAAGGGTCCGTAGAGCTCACCCATTCCCAGCCCCTGCCATGGCAGGGACACCTTCCACTATCCCAGGGTGCTCCAAGCCCTGCCCAGCCTGGCCTGGGACACTTCCAGTGTGAGTATGGCCCTTCCCTTCTGCACAGGGGCCAGCAATACTGCCAGAGAAAATAACATTCATGGCTTTAGGACTTCCCTGGAGCTTGTGAATCTCCTCTCTTAAAAAAATTAAAAATAAATGGCCCAAGTTTGGAGTGTCTGTCTCCAGCCCTCCCCAGCCCAGCTGCTCGGGTGTGGGGCTGGCTGGGGCCATGCTTTGTTGCCCAGCCCCTCATCACTGTCACCCTGGGAAGAATGGGGACAATTCCTCGTGGACACTCTATTTCCAGCAAGAGAAATCCTTGGCAACTTGAGCAAAGTGTTTTACACCAAGAAGGGGCCATGGAGCCTCTGTCCATCCCAGGAAATCTGAGTGCTGCGGCAGGGGATGTGGGAATTCTGCTGAAAAAATCAGAATTCTCCACAAATGCCCAGACTCCCAGATTGTTTGTGTCATTCTCTGCCTGGATGGAGGGAGCAGGTGAAGAACTCCATGGCTTGTGCTCCCCCAGGACAGAGCAGCTCTGCTGGGCGGGGTGGCAGCACCTCCAGGGCCCTGCCCACAGCCTGGCATTAAAGCCCAGGTGCAGCTCATAAATCAGAGGTTTTCTTGCAGAGGGAAAGAGAAAGAGCTGAGATGGCAGCCACATCCCAAGCGGGATTTCAGCATTTCCCTGTGGGAGGGCACAGCCTGGCTGCTCCTCCTCTGCTCCTCACACACGAGCTGTGGCAGGTATTGGCATTGCCCTGTGATGCTGCAGGACATCCCTACTGAAGCTTTCCAGAGGCTTGGACCCCTCCAGGCTCTTCAGGGGGCACTTGAGAGCTTCATCCGTGGGGCCCAATGCCCTGTGGCACCACCTGGACATGGCAGCGTTTGGGTTTGGAATCAGAGGATATGGAACAGCCACAGACTAAAGCTCTGGAGCAATAATGAGGGCAAAAAACCTGCTTTGGGAGCCTTGAAAAAAGGGGTCCAGTGGGATCTTATCCAGGTCTGTATTCCCGGGATAGCCAGCTGAGCATCTCCTCTGCGAGGATGCCAAGGACACAACACAGGCTGATCCCTCCTCTCCCCCTCGGGGCTGTGAGAGCAAACCCGGGGAGGTTCGATCATCCCTGCACAGCCCCGGTTTTGGAGAGAGGCTGAAGCGGGAGCACAGGAGGTGCTGACACTGGAGAAAGGCTTGGATTTGCTGGATCTTGTGTGGGAGCCACAAAAAACTCCAAAAATAAGTATTTGTCCAGAGAGGCCTGGATGCAGGGAATGCTTTAAAATGCAAAACTCCTGGAGCAAAATGCTGCCAGCTTCAGGAAAATCCTGGGTGCTGAGGGGTTCCAAAGGGCTCTCACCTGCACACACACCTGTATTTAGCAACTGTGGTTGAAAAAAGGAGGAAAACCCCATCCCAGCCTCACTTCCCACCCAGCCCATCGCCTGAGGAGTGCTGTACTGACTGCAGTTCCGTGGGGGGATTTTCCTGGTGGATCTTGCAAGCTGTGGAAGGCAAAGGTGCGGCCGATGGTGGAGCCACAGCTGTGGAGTTGTGAGAGCACATCTAATGGTGGAAATGTCTCTGCCAAGGGTTTAAGCTTTTGCAATAATGCTGCATGTTTGCTTTGGGGGGATCATCCCAAAAATCACAGGAAAAAGAAGGAATTTAGAACAATGGGCTAAAGTCCCCTGGAAAAGGGCTCCAAAAGGAGCTGCATCCAGGCTTAGGAGCAGCATTAAAATTCGTGAAAAGGAGATGTGTTTCTGCTAGCAATTATTGTCCGAAGAGTGCAATTTAGAGATTCTCGCTGGAATGAGAAATAAAATCTGGAGCGATAACAGAATGAAAAGCCAGACTATCACACACCTCACCCGGAGAGCCAGGCACGGAAGGATCAATCAGATTTCAGCCCTGCACACAAAAGAAGCGAGTTCTGTCTTTTATCAGCTCAGGCAGCGAGAAAAAGGCCTCAGGCAAAACCCATTGTACAGGGAAAGTCCGCAGGGCTCCAGGGAATCAGGGAAGCAGCAGCTGATCCCAGGAGAAGGCCAAGCAGGATGGGACCCTGCAAATCCACAGGATGAGAGGAAAGGGCCTCGAGCTGTGCCAGGGGAGGCTCAGGTTGGACATCAGGAGGAATTTCGCCATGGAAAGGGTGGTCCGGCCTTGGCAGGGGCTGCCCAGGGAGGTTTGGAGTGCCCATCCCTGGAGGTGTCCAAGGAATTCCTGGCTGTGGCACTCAGTGCTCTGGGCTGGGGACAAGGTGGGGTCAGTCACAGGTCAGACTTGATGATCTTGGAAGTCTTTTCCATCCCAGATGATTCTGGGAATGTGACTCAGGTTTGTCAGTGATTCTGTTACCCCCAGCAGAGGTGGTGATGAACCCCCACCCCAGGCTGTCACTCACTGTGATCATTCTCAGCCCGAACATCCTGGCTGGAGACCACAAGCTCCGTGTGATGGCTCAGAGCCCTTTTGCTGCATTTCCTCCATGGGTGTTCAACACAACCCTGGGTAAATCATGAAGCACCACGCTGAGGGAAGCTCTGCATCTCTCCCAAGTCCTTCCACCCTCCAACTTCCAGCTACCTTTCTGTTACAGGTAACAGTCAATTCTAACATCATCAACCCAAGCCAATAAAGGCCTGGAAATCCTGGTGCTGTTTCTCCAGCCTGAAGCATTCCCTCTATGAGGAGGTTTTGACCAGGGAAAATCTTAATTGGTGGCATTGCTTGTCAGCCAGCTGCTGTCATTTGTAGCTTGCTGCAAGCTCCACTGGGTTTGTTTCATCTACACCTGGTACAACCCACCTAGAAAGCCAAGGGTAAAATTGGTGTTTGGAAATATATATATTATATATATATATATATATATATATATATATTAGAGCAATTAGGGTTTATTTTAGAGCAATTTGGTTGCAGAGGAAATCAGCCATGTAGCCATTTTGGCTGTTATTATCTACAGTAATATGACAATATGAAAGCATAAAAATATCACTTCAGAAAATATGTAAGGAAAATAAAGAGGGAAAAGATAGGAGGAGAAAGATCTCGCCACCCACAGGCCTCATGATGAGACTTGGTTGTTGCAATCTCGGTGTGTGTTGGTCCAACTGATGGTCACAGGCTGGATCCATCAGGTGATGAGGGGAAATCCCAAAGAAGGGGTAGGGGAAATGCACAGAACACAAAATCTGTTTGGTTTATATTCACTCAGGTGCAGGGGGGAATGCCCAGGTATCTCCCCTGGAGCAGGGAGTTTCACACTGGATGATGGAATGTTCTGAGTCGTGGGACACTTCGGGACTCTTTGACACCTTCTAAGATGGTACAGCTGCCTTTTATATCAGCACAGTTCAGTCCAGCATGGCCCATTATGGCCCCTCAGCAGAGGTGAACACCTTCAGGCTCCGTGTGATTGTCCCGATATTCCCCGGGCAGGGGAGTTATCCCAGCTGAGTTCCCTTGCGCAAGGACAGAGGCAGTACCCTCTTCAGACCTGATAAAGGGTCCCTTATCAGTTTGTAGCCTGAGCTGGGCTGTGCTCACCCTCTCCAGCTGGGCGGGTGCTTTGCACATCTGCAACTTCCCCCTGAATGTCTGAGCCATCAGCATCACAGTTTCTCTTCCACCACCTTTGTGGATCCATTCTTCTTCCCAGACCTGGGATAATTGGACAAAAGTACCACCTTTGTCTTACCCCAGGTTCAAAATCCAACATTCCAGTTAGTAGGGGTATTTGGGGAGGGGTGGCTCTGGTGGTCACAGATGGACAGTGTTTCTTTGCAGTTTGCTACAGTGGGCAAAAACCCTTTGATGATTTTAGCAATGGTTAAGCCAAGAACTACTTCAGTTCCTCACAACACGTCAAGAAAATAATCACAGGATCGTTAAGGATGGAAAAGCTCAACTCCAAACAACTCCAACCATCAACCCAGCACCAGTGCCGTGTTCACCACTAACCCATGTCCCCAGGGTGGACACCCAGGCTGGTGGATTTCCTGTTTCCCTGCAGTTGGCCTGCCCTGATGACTCAGGGATGTGGTTTGCAGCGCCAGTTTGTTCCGAGTTGTGCACCTACATCTCCTCCTCAGCCTTCACTCGCGTTCTCGCTTCCCCGCCACCCACCAGGAAGTCTCTGGTCACAGCAACTCGCAGCTATTCCCTCCAAGTATCAGCCTTCTAAAGCCTGAGATCTCTTGCAACCTCTGTATTCACCATCTCAAGCTAAAAAAATAATTAAAACCCAAAATAATATTTTTTTTATTCTATATTTACCACACAGAGCTTTTAGGGACAGGTGTTTCCGAGCACTGAAGTAGGAAATGCTTAACATGGTTAAGGATGGTTAAAAGTGAGCAAGGCCATTTTTACATCTGTGGTAAGCTGGAGCTACAAAGATTTCAAGACTCCAAAGTTCCAGTATCCAAAAGTTACTGGAACAACGAGTGAAATATTATATATTATATTATATTATATTATATGTTCTCTCTAACAAAAAAATCTGATTTCAGCATGATGCAGCTGAACACACCAGATGGTGACCAGTGAAGTGCAAAGGACAAAGACTCTGCTTTCTAGTGGATCTGAAAAGTTGAAAAGTTGTCATTCACTTCTTTGACAAGAGATGAAAAAACCCTCCCAACCATCCCAAACTGAGAAATTAAACACTTTTTTTTTTTCCCCTCCTTTTTCCTTTTACCTCTCAGCTGAATTTCGAATGTAATTCCAGCTCCCTGGTGGTTCATAAAGACCAAGAGGCATCTCTAAAGAAAAGTTTGGACTTCAAATGGCTCAATTTGCTTAAAAGTGCTGCAGGTTGTGCCATGACTTCTGAGGGAGAGCCTCTGCCTCACCTGGATGTGACTTCACAGGGAGTCCCCACAGCTGCAGGGTGACAGTTGCAGCTATTTCTGCTTTATCCCAACCTGCAAGACTTTGGTTCTCGGATGGGCTTTTCTGCCTGCTGGGGTGCAGGATTGAAGCTGAATTTATGATGAATAAATCCTGCTCTGCCCAAATCCACAAAGAGTTTCGTGAGGGGAATTTGCAAGCTGGAAATGTCCTTTGTTTTATGGCACAGGGAATTTGTGGTGTTATGTGTGTCAGGTCTTGCAGGGAGTTAAATTTTTGTAATGTTGGGGTTTCCTGTGCTCTGCTGCCACTGTTGGTTCACGTTTCCTGCAGGAAGTTGTGTACCAAAGCCCCGCTGTTAAAAATACAGGAGCTGTTGATGTGTGTGTTTGTGGGTGGGGAGAGTCACAGGACTGTTCTGTGATGGGAGTGGTGGAGATATAAATAAATATGAAAGGTTTGATAAAAGATATTATTCACCATGTTTGGAATGAGGGTGTTTCAAGCTGTATGTGAGCAGCTTCCTGTCTTTTCCTTTCCCTTCAGCCAGCGTTTCTGGATTGCCAGGTTTCTCCTTCCACATTATTTCACCCAAGGAAAAGCACCGTGGACCTTTGGATGTGTAAGAAAGGCTTGAGAAGGGGCAGGGATCCTTTTGTCCCAGTTCTCATTTGAAGAGCTGCCCTGGCTGTTACTTCCCAGCTCCAGGGGAGGATGGATAGCTGAGGACTCTTTTCCTCATAAAAGGTATCTCCATAACAAAGAGGCTCCTATGGAGAATTTTTAAAGAAAAAACTTCCTTGCAAGAGGCTTTTTAAATGTTGGCACTAAAGAGTGTCAGCAGAAGGAAGTAAAACAAAGTTTTCAGTGGGTTAACTCCTCTCTTATTTGCTCATTTTTCACTGTCTTGCTGCCCTGGTGCCATTTCAAGAATAAAAAAGCCCAATTTTACTGGCTTTTTATAAGGGTCTCTCTTGCAAACTTTCTATATGTTTTTTTAAAAATGACAGAAGGTTTTTTTCCTCTCTTTTGCTTTTGTAACTGACATACAAAGGAGCAAAAGGAATGAAATCTTAGAACTCACAGAAATGGTTGCTGTGCAGGTAGCAGGACACCTGCAGGTGCCAAAGCCTCCCAGGTCAAACACTGGGATGGGTTTGTTACATCCAGGTGTGTTATCCACTGTATCCAGTAGTTTTCTGGAGGCATTCAGGGAATTCAGGAGTCCTGATATTTAATTATTTTAAAATAAAATAGAGGCCTTTAAAATTGCTGTGTTCCTTTTAGGTTATTGCCACATGACTAGAGGAGAAACAACCAAAAGGAATTTTTCATTTTGTGTTAAAGTCAGATATATTCACAACTAAGCTAAAGTAAACCAAGTTTGAAATCTTCTTTATGCCAAAGCCTGGCTTAGTGTCAGCATTTGTCTTTGAGCTGTAACTGGCACTAAAAGAGAGAAATGTATAAGAAAAATGAGGAAAATATTTAATGCCACAGATGGCTGCAGTGGGTTCCTTGGAATGGCCACAATCATGTGCCACGAAGGGAGCAGTTTGCTCTTTGGTGGAAATTCTTGACCTAAATGTTTAAAAGTTCACCTGCATTTACTGCTGAATGTTGGAATATTTTTAATAGCTGAAATTGCAAGGACAGGCCAAGTGCTCCTACAATCCTACAGGAAATGTCAGCAGGGAGACAGGAGCACGCGGATTATTGAAGAAAGCAGAAATGCTTAAAGCTGTTTAGTACAAGCTGAAAATTACATTTAGCTTCAGAATTCTTTTTCTTTCTCTCTCAGGGTGATTCAAGTAGGTCATGCAGCTCTTGGGGGTACTTTTCCCACATCATTTAATAGGAAGTGCCTGTTCTGTGAAGTACAGAGATAATCAGCCTGGAATAAGGGTTTTCTGTGCAGACTGAGATGTTAAATCAGATGTTTGAGTAAAAGTTGTATCAGTTAAGCAATTAAGTTACAATAATTATTGCAAGTGGGGTTTCGTGAAGTTTTCTCAGTGGTGACACGGCCAACACACCTGAAAGAGTCTTTAAATGTGGATTATCTCACCCTGCTTTGCACGTTTGTAGCACAGCTGTGGGTGCTGAGCTGCTCATGCTGGGATCTCCCTAGGGATAAAAAGGAGATGGGAAGCAGGCACATGAATTATGGCCACTTGCAGACAAAAAACTCTGATGTTTCTTTGTCGCATTCATGGCAAAATGCTCTTCCTTAAATGATGTCATTCCTGAAAAAATTCATTTACTTTTTAAGACTTTTTAAAATTTGTTTTAATCTGAAAAAAAGATTTGTAGAATAAATCTGCCCCTGCCTGCTCATGTGATCAGATGGATTGCTCCCACAGTGCATGACGTGGAATTTTGGGTGTTGAAGGCACGGTGACAACGACTTGGATTGCCCAGGGCACAGCAGGTATGATCTGGCTCCCTTGGTGTTTACACAAAACCTGGTCTGTGACAGTTCCTACGTGTTTCTTTTTATGGCAGTTCAAAATGTGACAGACCCAGACCGACCTTCCTGAAACTGAAATATTTCTGTCTGGAGGGAATTTCTGCACTGTGACATTTGCCTGTGATGGTGCTGTGAGTTTCCCATCCTGGGTTTAAGGCATCCCTCACTAGAGGTGGCTGGGGAGGAGCAACCGGGAGCGCTTTTCTTGTTTAAAATGGAATTATTTCCACCAGAGAAGGGCAGGGGCCTGTTGAGGACGATGATTTCCTGCCTGTAGGGTTTGATTGGGTTGGCAGCAGATTTTATCAAACCTCTAAGGGCGGTGAACACTCAGGGAAACAGGTGTCTTCTGCTGGGATATACTGGAGCTTCCTAAGCACCAGACTCTTGGTGTTAGTCCAGTTGTAACCATCGAGCTTGGCATGGGGTCACACTCCTCTCAAATGACACGGCCTGAGACGGGGTCCTTGAAAGCTTCTGTCACCTGTTGTTTTGGCTCCCGAGATACTTATCCAGGAAGAACTTCCTGAAATTAGATACAATAGTTCAGGGAGTACCTGATAATTACAGCTTGCCCTTTGGGAACTGTCCCAGGAGTAGCTCTGTTTTCCACACACTTTTATCAATTCCTCATCCTTTTCCATTCTTTTACTCACGTGCTTTGCACAGTTTCTGTTCCCATCACCAGAAATGCAGACAGTAGAGTAGGAAATGCTTCCAGCTCTTATACTGGCAGCTGATATTTTGCTTTTCTCCCCTAGAACCACAGCTGGGGTCTCTCAGAATGCTTCAGCAGGTCTTAAAAGTCGTCCCCAGCCTGGCACTGCAAGCTTCCTCGGGAGAGGAGATGGAAGGAGATGTTTGTGGGATTCACACTGGTGACCTCCTAGGGGTGCCTCTGGTGAGCTCCCCAGTGTCCCTTGGCATGTCCCAGGGTCCTTCAGCTCTCAGGTGGCTCCAGGACTGTTCCCATTCCCACACGAGGCAGAGCTGTGCTAATCCTGAGCTCACCTGAACCCATCGCTGCCTTTACACGGATCTTCCATGAAGTGAGGGGTTGTTATGTCCCTGTTCCCTTAAAATCCCTTCCTTTCAGCTCTTCAGGGTAACAAAGCGCACTCCTTCCACCCTTTAATATTGTTACATGTTTTAAACCTGTTACTCTTGCTGCTTTCTTCCCTTCTCCGCACTGCTGCCCTTTCATCAGTGCAAGGTGAAAATTAACACCTCCAACCTTCAGTTTTCCTTCTCACATGTTGCTAAACTGGGATTCACAGGATTGATCTTGCCTAAATCTAAATGTCTGCATCAATGCTGGGACTAGTTATCTAGATGAATACAGCAAGAGCAGCTCAGGATGGGATTCCTCTGATTAAATGTGTGCAGGGGCTTAGAGCAGCCCTGGGTGTCTTGTTTAGGTACAGGAACACTGGTGAGATCAATCTCTGGTATACAAGATTTTGCTGAGAAAGCAAATTAAAATTTAGCGTGGCTGCAGAAATGTAAATTCCTCACATGAGAAATCAGCATGGCCACAGCTTAGTCCTGAGGAATTTGGGCTAAAGGCCATAGAAAGGGGTGTGAGAAAACTGGAAAAACTCTGTGACTTTGGTGTGTTGGATGACGAAGGTAAAATTGTGTGGGATATTCTCTTTGTCTGAAAGGAAATCACCCAGCCTGTGCCTTTTGGGCACCTCAGAGGACAAAAACACCACCTGCCTCCAGCCCGGCGGTGCCTCCGAGGCGGGGGAGTGGAGCAGAGCTGGGGAGCTCCTCGGGGAGGAAGCGCGGCCGTCTGGAGCTTATCGCTCCTGCCCAGTGGGGAGCTGAGCCTGCCCGCTCCTGCTGACAATAACCAGGGCAATGGTGAGCGCACACCCGCCCAGCCACGGGGACATCGCAACAAAAGCACATCCTAAACATCCCGCTCCAGCTAATCAGTGTTCAGGGCCTGCTCAGGGAATTTGTTTCCCTAAGAAAAGCAGTCTGGACACGAAGCTGGATCTCACAGTGAGTGGATTTGCAGTCCTGTCCAAAGTCATTGCAGCAGCAGTTTTTGGGGAGCTCTGTGTGCTGCATCTGTGTGAGGATGGTCCGAGGAGGTGTCACCCTGGGGCTCCCTGGAGCCCTCCCAGCTCTGTCCCACACTTGAGGACTGGGATTACCAGGTGCTCCACCAGCCACCAGCACAGAAATGAGCCACTGACAACCAGCTTCAGGGAACATGAGGGGATGCGAGGGCACGGCCTTCCTGCCAACAAGTTCCCACCTCATTTCTCCCTTCTTCAGTCTCATCTTTGTCTCCCCATTAATTGTACATGGCAACGGGTGGAATGAGATGCTTTAAGTTCCCTTCCAACCCAAACCATTCCGTGATGAACTTGACCAAACTATATCTACATTTATCTATATATTATGTTTGAAAATAAGAAGTGAAAGTAAGTTGAAAATAAGAAGCGAAAATAAGTTGAAAATATCTGAGGAGCGTCTGCAAAGGGGGAGAACTATGTGTAAGGATCTAAACTGGAGAGAGGGAATATTCAGATGAAAGACCAGAAATGTGCATTTGCAGAGCCCTGACACGTCCTGGGTGATGCTGCAGGAATCCAAAATCCCCCCAGCAGCAGCTCTCCAGAACAATTACAGGTTTTGGGGACTACAATCTTTAACAGAGCTTTTCAATACAGGAATCATCCCCAAACTCAGCCTTAGTTTTGGTCGGCTCCAGAGAAGTGGTGGAAGGCAGAGCCCGGCCGAGGCCACTTAAAACAAACCCACTGCACCACCAAAGTTCTACCTGGAGAAGGGAAAACCATCCTGGCTCTTTATGAGCCGTGCAAAGGCAGCTCAGTGTACGATCCTGAACAATCCCTGCTGCAAGGATGCACGTGAAAGGAAAGCAGTGGATGCCATTTTCTTTTTTTAATCTGGAAAAGAGGGAGAGAAGGAAAGGCCAAGGAGCTGTGGCTGTGTTCTTCCCCCTCAGTCTGCACCGTGAATGTTTGAAAAATGCTGTTTGTGGTCTCTCAAAGTCAGTATTTTTTTCACAGGTTGTCCGAGAGGTTGTGGACTCCTCATCCCTGGAAGTGTCCAAGGCTGGGTTGGATGGGGCTTGGAGCAATCTGGGATAATGGAAGGTATCCCTGCCCATGGGAGGGGGTGGAACTGGATGATCCTTAAACTGCCTTCCAAGCAAACCCATTCCATGATTCTGTGATTTTTCTGTGATTTTTCTCTTCCCA
>QWTY01025468.1:798-17842 GCA_008033365.1 Pseudorectes ferrugineus | reverse complement strand
GGGAAGAGTGTGAGGAATCCTCCTCTGAGGATGGAGGAGCAGCAGCAAAGACAAAGAGTGATGGACTGACCACAGCCCCCACTCCCTGTCCTCCCTGTGCTGCTGGAGGGGAGGAGGGAGAGAATTCAGGAGTGAAGTTGAGCCCTGGAAGAAGGGAGAGGTTGGGGAAAGGTATTTTAAGACATGAAAGAATCAATGTCTGTCCTCATGATGCTGTACTAAAAAACATTGGTTTACTAAAAATACTGATTTATTGGGAGAAATAGGCTATTTCAGATTGCCCTACTTCTGCTGCACGTTGGGCACACAAACTTTGCCCACAGAAGAGGAATTTGGATGAAAGAGTCTCTTCATGTCAGTGTAGAGCTGGTTTTAGAAATTAAAATCTAGGGCAAGTGCTCAAGATTAAAGAATTCTCACAATGGCTAATTTACATAGCAGAATGAATCATCCAGTGTTGGAGTGAAAGAAGGAAAGCATTTATACCTTCATAAGCTCCTGAGAGCTCATCCCTCTGACGGCCAACATGGATATAAATACACCTAAGAGCAAGGCAGGTGGCAATGGCCTTTCCCTGGATAACATCCTACAGAACTAATGAGTCCTCAGTGATCAGAAAATACCATTTATTCAGGAATTTGTACAGTTCTCCAAATCCATGAAGTAGGAAAGATGTGGATGTCTCATTTTACATATTATTGTTACAAAAATGAAAGATGGGACGTTCTTATCCAAGGGGACCCAGTGGAAAAACTGGAAGATGGACCCAAGTTAAGTCATAGCCTGGAGAGTGCTCCATCCTCTAGGCAGCACTGTCTCCTGTGGAGCAGACACTCCAAATTCGTAATCTTAATAGCAACATAGATAATGTTGTGTAGTACTTAATCCTTTATATTTATCAACATAATTGAAAGGGAGAACATTTGAATAACTTCATCTTTCAGGGTACAAACCAGAAACTGGGCAACAGAGAACAGGGATGTTTTTATTCCATGTGGCCACTAATGTCAACCTCTCCTCCTTTTCCTCCTCTAATTCCTCATTCAGTCTTTAAAAAAAAAAGCAATTCCAAATATAAGCACATTGAAAACATAAGAAAGGGTAGTGCCTAATTACTGAACACATGCACACAGAATTCCAGAGAGCAGATTTGGAGCTGCCATTGACCAGAGAGATCAGATGCTTGTTCATAGTCTGCAAGTGACAGAATAGGGGAATCATAGTTAGAACGTACAAAAAAAAAAAAAGAAAATGACCACAGATACTGAACATTTTCTCATTATTATAAAATTTTCCATTGCCATTCCAAATTCCCTTTACATAGCTGTACTGGTTTTGACTGGGATAAAGTTAATTTACTTTATATTAGCTTTTATCATGCCCTGTTTTGTACTTATTTGCATAAACATTTGTGTGCTGTTCTGGGACAGTGTCCACCCCACTGACTTCAGGAAGGAATTCAGACATGAGAGGACTTATCTGCTGAGTGCTTTCAATTTTATTAAATCTTACTGGACCTTACGTCAGAAAATATCTATTTGGTGACAGTTTCCCCTCATATCTGATGTGCAGGAATTACCACCTTTTCATAGGTTCTGAAAAGAAAATCAGATGTTGCAAATACACAACATGGAAACTAAAATTCTCTTCAGGACTGCCAAAATTTTCAGAAAGGTAGAGAGGAAATGAAGAGCTCCTGGAAGAGTAAAAGGCTGGAAATCTACTAAATGACTGCAGCTGGTTCAATATTTCATATTCTGAATTTTCAACATTAAATAAGATCTAAATAAAGCTTTTAAGTCCTCCTTCCCTTTTATTTTTTTCTCTCTCTCTGTCATTTTTATTTAAGCCCCTAAGACTAACTGGATCTAAGAAAACACAAGAAAGCTTTGCTCTTAAATCATTAAGATTTGAGTAAACGGTGAGCAGTTCAATATCTGTGAGATTAGAACTAAGCACTTTTTCCTTTTTATGGGGGAGCCATGTACTCACAATGTTGAGAATTGCAGTAAATTAATAAACATAGTTCAAGTTATGGAAAAAAATCTTTTATAGAAGTGTTTCATTTTCCTCCCTTTACAGAAATTTCATAATTATAAGTATTAATAAAACTAAAGAAAATGTGGAAACAAAATTGTTTTACCTATTCAATCCTTTTCTACAACTGCAAGAATTTTCTTATCTAATTACCATTTCTAAATTCCTTAAAATGGCTAAACTATTAATCTATCTGTTTTGTCTATATATTAGGTTAACATTTCTTTTATTTAATTTTCCAAAGAATAGCTCCTATCAACCATTTTATTCGCATTAAAATGAGAAAAATATGACTGCCTATTTCTGCAATTTAATTATTCAGCTAATTTTGTAACCTTTGCCCGTAGCTACTTAGAGACAGGGATTTATTTAAAAGCATTATGATATTGTCTTGTCTCTCATTCATCATAAAACCAGTTTAATGCAAAAGCTAATTGTTTCCAGGACACATTTTGGGGTATTTGATGCATTTTTGAGCTCAAATGATTGTGAACTTCCATGAGTTGAACATCAAACCAGATGCTCACCAGATGAGCTGCAGTTTGAGCACGTGCTTCCTTTGGAAACCAGGTTGTAATTCGGATATTGTGCTGTTTTGCATTTTTGGGGGGCATTTTCTGTGTTGTTTGGCACACTCTATTGCTGTATATTTTGGTGATCTCTGTTCAGAGGGATGCTCAGTGAGGACAGCCCCACACCTCTAGTACCAAGTAAAGCTTTGTGACAGGCTGATCTTCCATATGCTGCAGCTGGATACCAAATAACTGTGTAGGTACAACCTGTAAAACCCAATATAATTACACTCTTGTTTGTATATTTGCTAGAAAATCAAATGGTTGGTTCTCTTTTCATGGAACTGATACTCGCTCTGCTGCCTCGCAGCAGCAGGTTTTTCTTTTATGTGGAGCAGGTGGCTAACACTGAAAAACCTGTTTTCATGGTGGGAAAGATTTATTGCCCTCAAAACTGATCTCAGAATATTTGCAATTGGTGAGCAACTGCTGTTTGAGAATCACTGTAGGGATACAATGCAAGCACGAAAGGCAGAATGCACAGAGGGAAGAACAGCTCAGCTGTTTTGTCTTGGGAACTCATTTTTATAAAAAGGCCTTCCCAGTTCCCTACAAAACAACCTAATGAATAAAATTAAAGCTTGGAAGTTTCTTGTGATGTCTTAGAATATCTTGAATCCTTAATTGTTTTAAATTAATTATAAAAATGTGAGGCTAAATAGTCTTGGATGGCTCCAGCAAGTCTTTGTTACTACATCACATAAAATTAGGCTGTATTTTAAAATATAACTTTAGTGCTCATGGCTCCTGTTGAAGAACTGGAATGTCCATCACTAATTATGTGTTTAATTATGCTTTTCCTTCTTGATTGAACTGGAAAAAAGCAGAAGACACGAGACAGGAGACACTGAGTCACCTTTCTATTCTTCTTCCCTAAAAGAGATACTTCAAATTTGATGTTGCTTTGATTCAAAATACTGGGTCTGACATTTATTTAAAATGTGCTGGCAGGATTCGACTGATTTCCTTGAGGCTTCACAGACTCACGTTGGCTGTTTGGTTGATGAGACATAATATGAAATTATAGAAAGGGAAAAAAGGTAGGCTGTAATTAATACATCTAAACCAGATTTAACTTTGGTTTCAGTACAACTGATGTCATTTATGGTAGATGTGTTTGAGATTTTCCTCCTAAATTTAGTCAAGATTTGAATGAGGTATTTGTTGTAAGGAGGTTCTCTAAGCTCCATCTGTAATCAATGGAGAAAGGAAGCACTTAGGAGTCACATACCAGGTGTGGATAATAAAGTCCGCCTGCTCTCTTTTAACCTATTTTCAGATTGAAATGGGCACTTGCTGATAACTGACTTGATCCAAAACTATAGAATTTAAGAGAAGGGACACATTCTCCTTCCTGACTGAGAAGTTAACCTTGACCTACAGGATGAAACTCAAGCAGAGCTCACACTCTGCAGTTACCTGAGCTGGGGTGTCCTGCAGCCTTTGTGCTCAATCGAGGTTGCAAAAGACAGCTCAGGGTTCTGGTGGCAGAGCACTGGCACTCAGCTGTCTACAAAAAAAGACTTAGAGCAAGAAATCACATTTTTTAGTTTCAGGGAAGAACCCGAGTTTGCTTATGGGGTGGGACATGAATATAATGCATGATTGAATAAAGTCTAGAGCTTGCAGAAAAGACAGTAAACAAAGCTAAGTGTGTCATGGGGTTTTTTGCTTTTGGGTTTGTTTTCTTTTTTTTTCAGGATGTGACTTCAGTTTCCATCAGAGGTTCTGCACACTTCCATTTCCTTGTGTGAAAAGGCATATCCTTCCCATCTTCATCCATATTCAAACACTAATAAACAGATGGTCAAATTAAGGAGACCCTATCATCCAGAAAATTAAATGAATTAGAAAATCACCAGAGCTTGGTTTTCCAAAACATTCCTTCTTCCATTAAAATAAACACACCAGCTTACTTTCCCCTCTGCTTTTCTTCCAAACACTTTCAGAATCATGAGATCAAATAATTAAGCTAGTGGAAAATCCCTTGTTGGTATTAGAAACAAGCTCTACTGGGAGGAAGACTAAGATAACAGCTGGTTATTACAGAACAAGATATTTCATTACACTGAGCATATCTGCTTAAGAAAAAAGAAAAGTCAGACTTTGAACTTGTTGGATCAGTGATTACAATGGTATTGGAACAGACTTGAATAGCTGTATTCTGCATTGTGGGGAGAATAAGGAGATATTCTAATAGGATTTACTTGTTATACAAAATTCAGGTTAGAAAACAAGTAACAAAGAGGAGAGGATCTCATGCTCAAAGCAAAAGGCAGGCAGTGAGGAAATTATATGAGGGCAGCAATTCATCCCATCCCATTAGGGCAGAGTGGTGACTCTAGAACAAGCTGAAACACAAAATGCAGGCAAATTTATTTTAGGAGTTGAGCAAAACTTGCTTTTGTCCATAGCTACCTTGCCATAAATCTTTTGTCATCCAAGGAGCTGCAAGCTCTTTGTGGAGGAAGCTGACACTTCACAGGGCATGGGAAATGCATCTAAGGTGCTTCTGTCACCTCGGTGGCAGCAGGCAAGGAAAGGCAAGGGTCAGGAAAGGCACTGTGAGGTGATCAAGAGAAACATGTGGAGGTGCTAACGAAAGAGAATGACTCCTGCAACACCACCCCTGCCAGCCAACACTTACAGACCAGCATCAGATGATGGGAGATCTGGTTAGTGTGACAATTAAAGGATGAATTATAGTAATTTTAAGGAGTGAAGCTTAATTTGATGGTCAGTACTAAGAGCAGCAGCAACACGTGGATAACCCCTCCGAATCCTCCAACAGCATCTGACTCACCAAACATGAGCTTTACTAGGTAATATTTATTTAAGCATTTCCAACTGCCATCCTCTGTGCACCTACTATCAGGGGCATGTGGGGCTCTCCTCTTTGTGCATTAGAGGCCTTAAGCATTCTCAGACCCCTTTTCATCTCAGTCTCCAGAATTTCAGATATACTTTTGGGAAAGATAATATTTCTTCTCCTTTTGCACAATATTTTATTTTCACACTTCTGACAGCTGGACTATGAGATTCCTGAGAGAGCCCTGAACATATTGTACACCCTAAATAGAGACAGTGAGTTTATCTATTAACTAATATTTGAAAATCAAAGTGTTTGCCTCCCCCTTGAAATATCCTTCGCACTACAGTCCTCACTTCTTCCTCTCATTTATAACAACCTCTTATAGCCAACTCAAACTATTCTATAAATCTATGATAGTAAATGTAAAGCTGGACCAGTCTGACTATTGCTATTAAAACTCCTGCTGCTGTTACTCCTCTAGCAGCTTTTACACCTTTCCCTGGGATAGATAATCCCACATGTACACTATCAAACATTTCCCAGAGAGGAGCCAGTGGTCTCAATGCTGCCTTTACCCTCCTCTAAGAACACACAGAGGCTGCTCTTGAACTCAGCAGCCCAGAGTGCACCAGAAGAAAGTTGTGCTGGGTCATTTGCTTTGACCAGTCTCCTTTTCTGCCCTCCTGCTCAACAGGTGAACTTCTGCTGAGAAAGATGCCCAGCAGCATTTTCCTCTCTGAAAAATATCCGTGCTTATCCTTTCATACTATGGGGTACTTGAGGAGACGTAAATTATCTGTGTCTATGACATCTCCATTCTTCTGGTCAACGTTTAAAAATTCCAGGATGCAAGGAATCTGGAAACCCCGATTTTTTCAGAAAAAACCCTGAGATAAGGTTGCTTCATTATCCCACATAGGATGCAGAGCTTGTTTTATGAGTCTGATGCTGTAAAACAGCCCTGTGACTGCATTGAACAACTAATGACTTTCTTCATCTAAGCTGTTCAACCTGAAATGATTTACATCTTTTCATGATTTATCCTTCCTTAACCTCTTTCTTGAATTCCTATAACTTAACAGAAGTAAATAAAATTAGGCATTAATTTTTAATGAAAAAATTCCACGGCAAACTGGGAACTCAGAAGGCTTGTTCTGGAAATGTCAATGCAAAACATTTCAGCATTTCTGATGTGAAAGGTTTTGTTTCAGCATTTATAAAACTGAGAGTTTTATTTCAGAAAAAGTTAACTGCCACTTTCAAAAACTCAATGTTTTCACACTTTTTTTTCCCAGTGAAATCAATTTACCAGATCCAATACACGTTCATGAGTAATTTTGTTGTTTATAAGACTGAATTTTTTAAAATGATTTTACTTTTCTCAGAAGAAAAAGCATCGTCTCAGCTATGCTTTCTGAATTACTGCTTCTGCCTTCTTCCTTGCAATTTGCTTGTGAAGCCTGAAATCACTAGATACACAAAATGTATCTAAAATCCCCAGGCTGCAGTAAGGCCTGTGAGTTAAAGGTACCTCAATTGATGAGCAGATGAAGGGATTTGTTTATTGAAATAAATCCAGCACCACAACGAGTAACTGTGTGGCACGAGGCTTTCCAGGGAGTGATGTTATGGTTTGGCCATTACTGGTAAGGAAAGGGAATGAGAACATTCAGCTCTTTGTGGGGAGCATATGGCAACCTGGCAGCCTTAGCAGTTTGTTCAGAGCAACGAGTACTTTTATGTCTTTTTACATGCAAATCCTCAATGTTTTTGCTAAATCCAGACATCTATTGGTTAATCTGTGCTGAGCCTGCAGCAATCAGGTTTGGCTCGCCAGGTCAGCAGCAGAATTCCTCAGCAGAAGGGAGATATGGATCCCATGAGCTTCCCCAATCAACACTGTGGAAGCCATGTGTTTGTGTCATTCTAATAAGGGAAATTCTGTGTTAAACCTGCACATCTTTGCAGACTGCAGTCCTGCACCCTCTCTTGTACCACCACACAGCAAGGGGAATATATTTCTCCCTCAGATGCACCTTCATTTTTGAACACTCAAGATGTTTCCTGCACTTCATTTTCTGTTCAGATGCAGTGAAAATGAGGATGTCAAAACCCTTGAAGTCTTTTCCTTGTGAAATATAGAGCCTCAGAAAAGTAAAATTTGCTTTTCCTAACTACTTGCTTTCTCAGGCTTTTTTACAAACAGTTTCCTGGCCAAACCGCAAGGTGATCAATGTGGTCTTTCAAAATCATTCCGCAGTGGCAGACAGTTTGAATAAATGAAAGTTAAGGACTCAAGAACCCAAAGCAATTTAATTTTTTATGTGCTAAATGAAACGTAATTCCTTTTCTATAGCTACTGTACTAGATTTTGCTAGGCCCTTAAAAAAAGGAAAACTCATGGAAATTAATGTCTTGAAAGCACTTATTTACCTTCATAGGAATTTTTATAGGAATTTTTAACTAATAGCTATATTAATTATATTAAATTAGCCAGCACAATGTAATCTATTGATGTCTCAAGCAACTGACTTTGCATTTTCAAATAATTTCAATATTTCATAAATCTAACTCAAACTTAACATTTCTCATTAATAAATTCTTGAAGCAGAGAGATTAATTTCTTATAAAATCCGACCGAGAAAATACAGCATTTTTTGAAAGAGGATCATGCCTTACTAACTGAAGCACTGTGAAAAACAGAATATTTGGGCACTTTTTTCAGAACTCTGAGGCCTGATAATATTCCCCAAAAACAGACGTCAAGAAGAAGGTCCGTAGCTGAAGTACAATGACATTTTTGCTCATTGTTTATGGAATAAGGAGGAAAGAGAAAAAAACCCCAAAAACAAACAAAATTGCAGGTGTTTTTCAAAGCAGAAAATTAAGAAATATAAATAATTGCATTTGTTCTCTCAGCCAAATGCTTGGTTTATGACCTGGAAGAAAACTTTAAATGTTTCTGAGTTTTAGCCCAGTTACATGAGCAGATACAATAATTAGAGAAGGGAAATGATCCCTGGTGATATTTTTAAAATGAGATTTCTCATCTATATTTGTAGGAGAAGCCTTTTCTGCAGTCAGAGAGAGTAAAGTCTTGAATTTGTTCCACTGCATGGAGCCAAGCAAATCTCTTGGGCTTTAAAAAAAGAGGGAGAGGGATGAATTTGGTCTTCAAGGATCTGGTGGATGGGAAGGAGCTGGGCGTCCTCAAAACTTTTTAATCTGAACAAACAGATCACAATTTTATGGGAGGTGTTACTCTATCAGATTTAGAGATGGGTAAACATTTAATGACTTGAAACAAAGATTAAATCAATCCTCCTCAAGACCTTGGCCAGCTGAATTTCATTCATATTAATTTCCTTAATTTCATCATACAAAGCTCAAGAAAATTCTGCCTGCGTTAGTGATGTAGTAAACTTATAGATGGAGTTCACCTTGAAATGTGACTTAAACCAATGGAACTGCTCCAGTCCAGGGCAACTGAAATCTAGGATAAGTATAACGGATTTTAAAAAACATCCTTGGCAAAGCTGATCTTTGTTGCAAAATACCAAACTACAAATCAAAAAGCACATGGATACATAACTTCGGAAACTGCAAAAGAACAGAAGCTTTGTTAGGTGATGAGTGAAGAGAGGATCATTCCAAAAGGAACTGCAAAAATGACTGATATTTCTCTGAATCATAAAGCTTGTAATTAACAGAAACTCTATCTGGTGATTCGAGCCTTTTATATTTACTTCTTCCTTTTAATTATTATTATTTTTTATTTTTTCCCCCAGTATGCTGGAAAACAGAATTAATGGAATGATTTATAATCCGTTCCCAGTTTTAGTCCATTACCTCAGTCTGCACATATTGCCATTTTATTTTTCTAATGAGGGACATCTATAAGTCGGGCAAGCTAAAACCAAACTCTCTTGTAAAGGGCTGAAAGGAGCCACTGAATAAGGGACATTAATTTTGCAAGGATCTTATTAGATCAAGCCACATAGCAGAAAAAAACCAGAACCATGACCAAACTAAACCAGAAAAGCCTTCTGACTCTTTCTCATAAATCTGATGTTAAAGGGTAGTTGGTGGGCTGTGTATTTAAATCTCACTAAATTAGATTTGTGTCTTGATGTTGTCAGGCATGACATGAGAGTTAATGTAGGGTTAATAGTCACTTTTTTTTTGATTGTGATTTTTTGTAATGATTTCCTTCTCCACAAACTCATAATTTTTTTTTTTATTTCCTTAAGTAATGAGTAAAACAAATAATCACCTTCCTGAAAGAGATTTTATGATGATCAGAGGTTTATTACCTAATGTTGGTAAAGCACTTTGAGGCTCAAAACTGCCATGTATTATCATTATTGACAGTAGAACAATTCCAGTGATGAATACTACTTTTTCTCCCTGGAAATGGGATCTAATTTAGATTAATTAAAGTATATTCTGCATGTTAACCTGATTTCCTGTATCTATTGAGGACTGAAAATAAATGTTTTCATATTTTACCATGTTCACTGGTAAACTCTTTAGGACTGAGACTGCATTTCACATATTCATCTATGACCCAGTATTGTGAATCATGTCAGAGTCCCTTGGTGCTCAAATTGTAAATATTATCTGGTAATTATATATAATAAAAAAGTTTGCAGTAATTTCTTTATAGTGGCTTCACCTCCATAACTTCTCTAACTTAAATTAAAAATGTATTTATGAATAGTCACCATGGAGTGTCACCATGAGCTCTTTATACACTATAAATATACCTTGATTAATTTTCTCTATGCATTTGATGCACTGTAATTTATTTAGGATTAATGCACTCAGCTCATCAGTAAATGCTGAGTTCCTCCATATTTCAGGAATGTCTAATCCATTAGACACACTGAAGTTTATCTGTAAGAATAAATCAATGGGCTGATGCTTATCAAACATTGCGCTATTTAAATAGTTTACACTCAATAATATCTGAAAAAAACTCTGTTTAGTTTGTCACAATTTAAAGGAGACTTGAATTGCCTGGAGTTATGTATAAGGGGGATTATTTCCTTTGGTATACTGTCCCAAAATTATAAAATATGTGTATGTGTCTGCATTCTTCATTGATCATTTGTAATATCATTTTTATGTTTGCAGGTATTCATGACTCTGGAAAAAACAAACAAACGAACAATCAAAAAACAGTGAAGGTCACATTTATTTATGTTAAACTATTTTAGAACAACAACATGTTTCAGTTTTAAATGTCTAGACTTTGCATATCACAAATCACACAAAACTTACATGCATGTTTAATGTATAAAAATGTACAGAAGAGATGAAAGTTGGATAATTTTTGGTGCACCAGAGAAAGTGTCCATATTTTATATCAAATAACATAACAGATGCAGTCACTGAAAGATAGCTATTCAATATATTATGTGCTCATTAGGTTTATTTGCTCTATATCACACACATGAACATTTTATATATCAAAACCTTGTCCCAAAGCACAGGGGAGCTAACGAGAAGAAACAAGGAAGGGAAAGGGAGATGAGATACTCTACATTTATTATAACAGTATTTTGGCATAAGCATGAGCACAGGCTTGCCAATTTTTGGTGGCAGTATTTGAATATTTTATTTTGAATTAAAGATTACTTTAGCTTGGAAAACGGTTCTTATGAAACCCCACTTTTAAAATAGGGACAGGTGTGTGAGAAATGGGGAGGGTTTGTGGAGACCAGTAAGGTATCTTGAGTTTTAGGGTTATTTTCTACTTGTGCCAGCTCTTATTCTGTAGCTGGCAGACACAAACTTGTTAGGACAGGTTTCTGCTTGTATCACTCTTCCCCACAATTCCTTGCTGAGCTTTTCCAGACTCACATTCTGCATTTGGATCCAGCAAAACCAAATACTGATGAACTCCTGGGTATATCAGGAGGGTTTTTCTTTAGTCCAGCATGACAAAATCATGTCCGGAAAAGGGAAACATGGTACGGTGACAGCTGCTAGTCAGCTTGTGTTCACTGACTGCTTCCACAGCATCTGCAGAGCAGCATTAGAGGGCCTTGGGTGGAAATTGAAAGTAGACACTGATGTCTGTCCAATGCTGGCTATAACTTTACAGAAAGCAATAATGACCCTGAAGCACAAAATTTATTTTATCACCTGTCTTTTATAGAATTTGGCCCAACAGCTTTGTAATTTAAATGCATAGACTTATGATCAGAATAGCTCCTAAACCAATGAAATGTTGGCAAAGACATAAATCCAGTACATACCCACTGGTTCACAGCTTTACAAAGGTATAAAAAGAGCCTCAGAAAGACTGAGATAATGTGAAAAAAAACATAGAGTCACTGCTCATGCCCAGATATTCCTAGCAGAGTCTCACAAAGATAAGAAGAAACAGAAGCACTCAGAGAATTATTGCTTTGAGCTAAAAAATTATTAATTGAGAATAAGAAGGGGAATTAAAAGTTTCCCTTTGTGTATAAAAGATATTCTTTATGCTCCCCTGAAAGCTGGAGGAACAAAGATAGCTTCTCACTCTTCATGGACTGCTCTCTCTGCAGAGCAGGAGGCTGAGCTGGCTACTCAGGGCTGTTCCCTGATGGCACAGGCAGGAGAATGAAGAAAAGAATGAAGCGAAAAAATCCTTGGCTCTCACAAGTCCTTGGCTCTTCCATCACTCCATACAAGACTCAGCATAGCTGAACCATCAGCGTGGAGTTTGGCTGGGATTCATCTGCAGCAATAAAAGCAGGTTTCTGATTGAGGAGGACATGGATTTCTTGCTCAGGTCTGTTGTGTGTGTCAATAAAACCTTCATGGAGTCTAAAGGGACTTTAGGGGACTTGCTCAGGTGTTGATCTTACCTTTATCAGGATGAAGCTAAGCCTTGGTGTGAAGTTTAAGTTGCCATTTTTGCTCTCTCCATAGATCTAGACACATTAAGATGAGATGTATCTTGCTTTGCAGAGACTGAATGTCAAGGTACTGGGCAGCTAAATTTAGAGGCAATTTCTCCTGCCACAAACTGATGAGTTGTTTAAAACCCCTCAGGTTTAGACCCGTGTTCGGTAGTTCACACTTCAGTTCTGGGTGCTTTTCTTTGATGCCAATGAAGTTACTGTTTCCTACAATGCACTCATGCTTGGCCTTCGTTTTACATGTCAAGAAAGGACTATGAGTGTCAAAAGCACTAGGTTCTGCCTTCCAGAAGAGCATAAAAATATCCAGCCCATCCATCAAGCTGGGCATAGCACAACTCAGTTTGTCATGACAACAAAGTAATCTGAGAGCTCTCTGATAATGATTCTAATAAATGCCTTGGTGCATGAGAGGCATATCAGCAAAATGACAAATTGATAAAAGAGAAGGTTACACAAGAATTCAAATAAAAAGCCTTCAGTCTGTGTCAAGTATTCCTTCTTGCCTGGTAACAGCTGAATAGAGAGGAAATGAAAGAAATTCTCTTGACTGCAGGATCAAAACCACACACACAGAAAGAAACCCTCTACACCACGTGCAAGGAGTGCTTGACTTGAGAGCAGCTGAGGCACTCTGAGGAACAAAGGAGGGCTTGCTTTCCCTGACTCGAGGTACATAACCTTGGCCACAGAGTCAGGAGCCATGGAAACATTGAGTAAAGCTTTCAGGATCCAATTCAGGCATCAAGATTGGATGCTGGAAGCAGCGTGACTACCCCATACCTGCTCAGCTGCCACTGAAGGTACTGCAGCAACCTAAGGATGTGAGTCAGGTTAGACTGGGCCAAATCAGGTGTTTCATCTAGGCTTGAGAACCCTGAAATAACTATTTAAATATTTTCTTATTTCCCTGCTGCTTTAGAGTTTAAAACACGGTGTTACTATAACCCCAACTTGGGGTTGTTTAGACAAAGCTTTGGTGGCACCTGAGGCATCAGGGGAGAGCAAGGGGTGCTGCTCATAAAGGTATCAGGAATTTGATCTCATCAATGCACCACGTTATGAGGAAAGAAAATATTTAGCACCCAGATGATAAATGCCAAGTTGGTCTTGAGTAGTAAAGAAAAATACAGTGTCAGACTGTTTTAAATTTTTGGGGGGAAATTTGAAGTTTGAATACAGAGCAAAGCTTTTCTTGCACTCTTACAGGGTTATTGCTTTCAAATGTGTTTTAGCCACAGAGAATGTGTGTTTTGTCTATTTTCTCTCTTTCAGTAGACCTGTGATATTCCCATAAACATTTCAGTGTGACATAGGCTTTTTGATTACAGGTTTTTAGCTTGGCTTGCCAAACACTTACAGTCTCTGAAATAGCACTTCTGTTCCTAAAACCTCCAAGATTATATAATCTACTTCTGCTTCTTATCCTACTTCTTTAGAGGCCTTTTGTAAGGTGCCCTTTAACTTCTAAGTCTCCTGAAGACAGGAGCAGGCTGTTATCCACCTCTTTTGCACCTTAACTTTCCTTCCCAAAGGAAATTATTCTCCTGAGAAGTTACCCTAACTACAAACGTACAACGTGTAATCCCCCAACTGTCCTTAATGTGCACTCAGGAACTGAGACTTCAATGTCTTGAAGGATTCTACAACTTTGGTTTTGGTAAGAGTTGTTTTTTTCTCCCCTCCCCTGTATTTCTTTTCCATGTTTATTTGTGGAAATGTAAGAATTCATTTCAAGTTGTTGAAAGGTTGTCTCTGATGTTTTAGTCGGTTCTGTATGGCAAAAACTTCTTGGTTTTAGTACAGATTGCATTGATTTAATCAAATGCACCAAAGAGCCAGTAAAAGCTTGTAAAGCCTCACCACATTTCTGATTCCAGATTTTGTATGCGTTCAGTTTCATTAGCAGAAACACCACTTGTATTGTCCCATCTTCCTGGGACAAGGAGAAAAGAAAGAGCCCTCCTGCAATTATTATGTGCAATGTTAAGCCTTTTTATTAATTACTCCATTTTCAAATATAATTAAAAATAACTGAATATTTGGTTAGTTTTAATGAACATCTGGGATGGTGCTTCCTTCTGAGATCCCAGAAATGGTGACTTCTTTTTATCTAACACCTGAGAGACAAGGTGTAAGGAGTAATTTAATTGGATGGGTAGGATCAACAGATGGTGCTCCAGGAGTCTGAATGATCCTGTAGCCTACTCATGCACAGCTTTATTCACTCCTTTCCCCTTTTTTGCAGCTGTACCTGCTCTGTCAGCACCCAGCTGTCAAACCTGCATCCTGCCCAGCTCAGCCCTGTCTTCACTAGGATTTTCCTATATGCTATTAAATGGCAGGAAATGTGGGATGGACAAATGTGATACAAAATTGTGACAAGGAGAGCACATCCTTCATCTTAGTGGTGTTTTTACCAGAATTTTCTTTCAAGTGTTTCCCACTAATCCCCAATTTCAGAGGAGAGTGAGGATGTGTACGGTCCTCTATGCTTAGTCTGAGTTACCACCTCTGCAGATTGGCAAAACCTCTTGATGAGTGAGGTTATGAGATTTTGTATAACCAAAGATATTAACAGAGGTATTAATGTGTGCCAGCCCTGGAACCCTGTGAGCTGCTCCACAGTCCATTCTTACCCCAAATTCTTTTGAATGGTTGGATGGTCTCAGCTTTTGGCCAGCTATGGCCAAAGAAGGTCTTAAAGGTCTCATCCAACTCAAACCATTCTCTGGTTCTCTACATTTAGCAGATACTACAAACAGCATCATCTTGCTCAGCAAGGAAGTGGAAAATTACAGGGAGTGAGTTTCCAGAAGGATGTCTAACAGTTTCTGTTTGTACCAGCAATAAAGTCTGTAAATAAAGTAGCAGCTCTACATTTGCTCAAGTCCTGAAGCCCAAGGAGAGACCAGCTCTCTGTCTGAGGAGACTTTCAATCAAGCAGGATAATCCTTCAGATGCCTGTGATTGATTTTCGTTGCCCAAAGCCTGTTCTTGTTGTGTTAAATAATGCATCTGCCCTGCGAGACGGGCTGTAATTCTCTCTCTGCTGGAGCTAAAAGTGTTGTATCCATCTCCCACCTGGGAGCAACGCCCTTTCCGACAGCGTCAGACACAGAAATCTGGGGCAGATTACAGGAGAAAAGTGAGCACACAACAGCATCTCCTTTGTGCACCCTCCCAGCTTTCAGCAATCTGCAGCTTGGTTCTTAACGAAGCTTTCTTGCATGAATCTGTCTAACTCTCTTAATTAGGTTCTCCATAGCCTCCTGAAGCAGGGAGTTGAGCAGTTTAAGTGAATGACATGGAAACAAGCATAAAAAAATCCCAGAGCACATTGTGTGCTGAAGTACAGAGGAAAGAATCCTGCAGGCAAACCATTTTGGTGCCCTTGTTGAAGGACACTTCATTCAGTTCTGCTAAATGGAGCCATGTATGGAAAAGGACGGGATTTAGCACTGTGAGGACGTCTTATTCTGATCTCCTTTGGGCATTAGCCCAAAATTTATGGGGAAAATATATTGGCCATGTATGATGAAAATATCTCTACTCTTCTGTATGTTCCACTGCTGCAAAGTACAACAATGTGAAACTTAGGTTTTAGTGTCAACTATATTATTTTTTTCATTTAAATTGGAAATGGAAACAGGGAAGTAATTCAGAGATAATTTCATGAACCAAATTACTTTTTGTGCACATATAGCAAAGTACACTAATATAAATTCTAAGCTTAGACTGGATGGTTCACTGAGAAACAGTTTAATTTATCACATTAATTATGTAATTAAAGCATGAAGGAAGCAACAATTTAATTGAATACAGGCAATGTTTATTTGTTCACACAGGTATTTTGTATCCTTGTAAATTCATCAAATGAAGAAAATGTTTGCAACACTATAATTGGAGGGCCTAATTTATCCTTTTTTTAACTACCTCCAAATATATAAAAGTTGTTTGTTTATTCATGCCTGGAAATTGAGTAATTTCTTTTTTAGGAAAAGGTAAAGAGTGCAGAAAAGTTAATTCTTATTGTAGAAATCTGTACAGAAATGCAGAACATACATTCATTTATCTCCCTCTATAACTGTGCCATAAAGTAACACATGCTTGATTATAATTCTAAAAGAAAATCTTATCTGCAAACCATATGCTCTCTGTGATGCCCTTATGCAGATTGTTATTTTTTTCTGACTATATTCAAGCCAACTATTTTTCTGAAAAAATGACAAAGCAGTATAACATTTTGCCTTTTGCTTTCATGTCTCACCCATCCATACACAGATATTTAGCACTGCTGGCTGCTAATGGGATGCATGAAGTTCTGTGGGATATGGAGTATGGATGACCTTTCAGCTTCATTATTGTGCAGTTTATTTCACTTCATTTATGCTATTATTATTTTCGTAATACTAACCAGGCTGACATTACCTTGCAGTTCTGTTCTTTCATACTTTTTTGAGATATATTACAAAAATAAGATTAAATTGTTAATGTAAAAGAGTTTGCAGCAGGAGGGGTTTGGCTTGTTTTTTTCTTGTTTTCCATTTTTATGTTCATTATTGATTTGATTTAAATTCTCCTGTGGAGATAGTAGAATATTTGAAAGGGTGGGTTATGGAACTGAATAGAATATTTGAAAGGGTAGGTTAGGTGGTCTATTCATCAGATCCATCCTCCACTTCAAAGCCCAACCTGCAAAACGTGGT
>QWTY01025467.1:0-31278 GCA_008033365.1 Pseudorectes ferrugineus | reverse complement strand
GTGGAAACTTTAAAAAAACCCCACCACAGACTCAAGGTTCAAAGCCTTGAAAGCAATAAGAGGAAAACAACTTTAAATGCTTGATCAAAGGCATTTGAAGACATTTTAGCTTGTTGTGTTTTTTCCTCACAACTGCTTACAACTAAAAGCAAAGACTATGATCCAGTAAGGTCTTCAGTGGATTTCTGGGGTATTCAACTCACCAAAGTATCCACCCCCTATCCCTACAAAAACTTCCAGTTACCTTTTTCCTCTTTCCCCACATAATGTAGTGAACCATGAAAGCAAGGCTTCCAACAGCGTGGCACCAAAGAGTCAGGCCCTGTTTTGTTGAGAGCTGGGAGCACAGCTCTCCACTCTGCACCACCATGGATCAGTCTGCTTGGTCTGCAAACAGAACTCACACCCTCTCACTGACCCCTCGGGGCTTAATTGCCTGTTTTAGGGAAAGCGCGGCCTAAGATTTGTAAATAAATAGGATCTGTTCTTCACACACCTTTCTTTAGGACAATCTAGACGACAACCCTTGCCACAGAGAGCTCTGTTCCTCTGTTTGGGCAGAGCTGATCATTGGGATCAGCACTAGGACAGGCAGTGTAAAGACCAGCCATGGCTTCAGAATACACCTTCCTGTAACAACACAAAACTCTAAGAGAAATAACAATGCTCCCTTAGATTTTAAGCCTTTGATGCTTCAATTTCAATAGTTCAACAAAGGACTAGCACAGAACATTTATACATAAAGAAGAATTTAGCAAGAACCATGGAAGTTGAGAAATCAACACAAAAGATGAAAGTGTACTTTTGGAAAGAAAACTATTTCTGCAACTACTGAAATATCTGCCTTGAATCACAGAAAGGCTCTGTCTAAAAATCAAGTACATCGGAAAACAACAACAGCCTTCTCAAAACCAAGGTATCTTGCTGAGAGTGCATGTATTTAGCATTGTAATATTTGTAATATTTTATCTTTGCAATAGCTGCAATAGCACAGAGATGGCTGTCCAGAGGGAGAAATACACAAATGTGCACAGTAGGAGGGGAACTGGTTGGGAAGCAAACACTTTCCCCATTCCCTGTGTGGAATTTTGCACTGAATGTCCTATTCCTTCTGAAACAGGGGACACCCCCATGCCCTTCCACTCAGATCCAAGGAGATGCCTCTTCCCCACACACTTGCCACAATCTACCTCTGTAACAACAAGCCTCTGGGACAAGCCGAAACCTGGCAGCTCCTTCCATTTCACCACAAAAGCACGGGGATCCAGCCACTGCCATGACCCAGGAGGACAGAAAGAGCAGGCACACGTGATGGTTTGAGGGTCTCCCCATTTCATGCATGCTTGCAAACCCCATGGCAAATGCGTCACACCTCTGCCAGGAGATGAGGGATTGTACAATGGGCAAAGAGAGCAAAAGATGCTCTTTTCAACATCAAAACAAAAGAGGGCAGCCAGGAGGTTTTACTCCTCATGTCAACATCCTATTACCAACCAGCAGTTTGCCTTGACAACAAAGCTTTCCAAGAAAAGGCAGAGACGTGGGCACTTGAGTGATGGCCTTAGGAGATCCCAGCTCTTTGCCCAGGAAACAGCAAAAAAAAAAACCCAAACCAGCATATCACGTATCACCTTCCTACTGAAGCATGACAAAGAGGAGAATATATGGCAAAAGAGGCCAACGAGGGGAAAAACAGAAATCAATAGGATCTAACAGAGCGTGACGGAAAATCACTTCCCTCATAAAAAGAGGTTACTGACCAGGTTAATGAATCTTTTCTGTTCTGTACTTAGACACCCAGGAAATGGAAGGGGTCACAGGAGCAGTGTGGGTGGGAATGAAATCCCTAGAACATGCTTTCAAGAACAATCAAAGGTTAGAGATTAAATCCAGGCAGCGGTCAACTGCACAACACATCAGCAGCTTGGTACAGCTGCAGCTCAGAGCCTCACTGAGAAAAACACTCTTCCAACATCAACAGCACAGCAAAAAACAGGCTCCTCTTCCAGGGCAAAACCAGCCTGACAGGCCACCCTGCCCTCTCAAAGGGTCAGCCCCAAGAGCCAGAGCATCTCTGCCTGCTTGGGTCAGCAGTACCAGCATGGTCAAAACAAAATGGTCTATTGGTCTCTGATGTGAATAACTGCAATGGAACCATGGAAAACAGACTGCACCAGAAATCACACTGTGCAAATAACACAGACAGCTCTTGGCCCAGTGGCCAAAACTTCTCAAAACTCACTTTTATATAAACTTCTGTTCCTTACCTTTTTTGGAAACACACAGGCAAACAAAACAACAAAGAAGCATGTGAGCATTGGCAGAGTACAAGATCTGGTGATCACAGAAGGCTGAACTAAACCTCTGGAGTATCAAACACATCTGAAGCCAGATGCATTCTGGAGCCCTACTGGCAGGCCCCACAGACCCTTGCTGCTTTATCCCTCCCCTGCCCACATCTAGTTTGAGCTACTGACAATAAGTGACCCAAGGAATAGATCTACTTAGGTCCAAGGTACTCAGTGAGGGAGATGCAGGTGCAAGAGTTCCGTCCTTTTCTTAAGGCTACTGAACTTGTAGGTCACTATACTGGGTTCCCCCACTGCCTGCAAGAATCATTTACCAGTGGATGTTTCTCAGTCTGGGCCCTCTTGACTCCAGTACAGCTCAAACACCTCTACCACACAGCTGTACAAGCTTCTGCTGCAGCAGGTGCCTTGTATACCACCCACTACCCAATTTCTGCAACAGAGATATGGATAATACAGCCAGAAATCCCCTTTGTTACTCGTATTTGATGCAGTCTCAGGTTAGATACATCGCACAGCATAGCTGTTCAAGTCAGAGTTCCATGTCACATTATCTGCCTTCATGCCCAAGAAACTACACCACAAGCTCCAAAGCAGACCTAACACTGGCATTTCTGTGAGTTTTGACTTTGTAAGTCTAGTGAGTCTAAGGATTTTTATATATGAGGAATTTCAAAGCAAAACCAATGCCTTACTGAACCAACACCTTCATCACATACATCCTGCCAGCACACACAGCAGTGTGGACAGTCCTCCACAGCAGATGTCTGTCCCTGGAGCTGGGACAAGCCCTTCTGTCAGGTACAGCCACTGTTAGTGGGAAGAAGTTTGTAATTACATCCGTCTCTTTCAAAGTCTGCTCTTTGAAATGAACAACCCCCAGCAGGTCCCACCTGAAACTCAGCATGCAAAATGCCAAACAAACCAGCCAATTTTGCCACAGTTCTGAGCAAATGAAAGCACTTCTGATTAGGCAGTGCTGTTTGCAGACAATGCTAAGTTCAGAGTCACACTGATGAGGAGCATGAGACTGGCAACACCCACTATGACATGAAAAGTGGAGAAAGGTAACTCTCGGCACCCAGTACTGTATCAGTCAGCCTCTTCTAATAAGGAGGCAGAGGGACCCAACTGTACTCCAACAGCAACTCTCAACAGGAAGAGATAAAGCACTCAGCAGGCTTAAACTTCTGTCTCACAACACTGTGGTACGGTTTGCTCTGTGAACGGCACTGGGGTTTGTGGATGGAGAAATTAAACAGATGCTTTTTACTTGATTGCTGACGTTTCCGTGAACATAAAATGACTTGAGAGGATGTGAATTTCCATTTGGGTGTAAAGCTGAGCTGATTCATGGACCACCAGCAGCTGTGGGTCTCTGACAATTTGTACCACTCAAACCAGAGGCTTGAGAAACCAGGATTTACCAGTTGCTGGGATTTCCTGTGGGCTTCCTTCTCAACATGCAGTTAGAGATTTCTCTCCACTGCAAGCTGGGCTGACACAAACTGGCCAAGAAGGAGCAATCAGTCATTGAGAGTTCTTTAATCAAGGGCTTCCTTGCACATTTAAGCAGTTTCTATTGACAAGGAATCTTCCTGTTCGGGAAGTGCTAGAATGGGTCTGAACATCAAACTACACTTGGAGATCAGCATTTCTGGAAGCTCAGCTGCAACAAAGGAGAAAAAAAAAAAAACAGAAACCAAACAAACCCAGAAGACCTAGTAGCTGAATCAAAACAACAGCCAGTTTCTGCTTAGTCATCTATCTCTTCTGAGTACTGAAATCACATTTCAGCACTAGTTGAAAGTGGTTTTGTTGCAGCTTAATACCTGCAGTACTTGTGATCCAGGGCAACAGAGTCATTCAGGGTCAGAGGGGCCTCCTTTCTGCCAAGGCTGCCCATCTCCAAATCAGCATACAGACTGCCCTGTCAGGTCAGTGTCCCCCCCCCAGTCCCATCATCAGCTCCTCAGCACAGACAGCTCTGCACTCTGAGTCACAGAAGCCAGCCCTATGTTCCCCTCCTGTTTCTCGAAGGGAAGGGGAGCTGGGGGAGCAGCACATTTATCACAGCAAACGGCCTGTGGCACACAACTGGCTGAGCAAGCGCAGCACAGCAGGTGGATTCACAACAGGGCTGCTCTTGGGTGAGCAAGGACAGAAGAACATACTGACCTCGGGGAGTTACTGCCGGGATGGGAGAGGAGATGTGGGACCGCACAGCCTGGGGGAGAAGGCATCGCAGCACACCTGAGGCAGGAAACAGAGAAGGATCTGAGCAATTCTCCAGGCAGGGTTTGGAGAGGGCTTCAGCAAAAGGGAGACGGGGGAACACCTGAAATGGATCCGTAGGAAACAGAGGGAAGCAGGCAGAGAGCACAAAAGTCTCTGCAGCGAAGGCCATGGGAAAAAAGAAGGAAATTAAAGTATCAGGGAAAGCACTAGAATGTATCAGGCACATGGCACTGTCAATTTCCCAAGGACTACCGTGTGAGCCTAAGCACGCTGCAGTGGGTATCTACAGCCACACAGCTCTTCCCAGACTGGGCCAGAGGCTGCTCACCTGGGAGACACCCGCAGGCACAGTTTTAGCAGCAGGAAAGAGGTGGGTTACCAGTAAACGCAGCAACTTCTTGTGTTAACCACCAGCATGGGTAGGCACACTACACAGGCTAGAGCAGGAAGAGAATAAAATCTCCAAGCACAACTGCAAAGGTATAATGTAATTACACAAATGGAAAGTGCCTCCAACCAAAATCCTCAGCTTTGTGGACTCTTAAATCCTGGAAGACTTACAGCACAGTTTCTAAATGCCTTTGGCTGGGACTCTGTGACTTACTAATCTCATGCTACAGAACACCTGAAGAACAAGCAGCATTCCTTGATCCCACCTGTGCAGGCTATGGTCAAGGGCAGACACCTGTGAACTGCACCCAGACGACAGAGTTCAATAAAAGCTCTGGAGAAGTATCCACGACAACTGCAAGCACCTCTTCCCCACCCTACCAGGCTTTTTTTTGGGGGGGCGGGTGGGGACAGGCAGAAGAAAAAGTCCTCTGTCCTAAATTTGCCCATCTTCTGTCCTGTCCATTCCTAAATCCCAAGGTGTACGTATAGTACAGAGGGTTACATCTCCTACAGGCCAAGCAGATCCAACACACCCCAAGAAGTGTCAAAGATCAAGCATGATTTAGTCAGATCCCAAGAAGACAGGTAAACACTGGCAGGACTTCAGACCCAGATCTCAAGTCGCGGTGATCGTAAGGTTTTGCTCTCCAATTCCCCAGGCCATTGACTTCCCTACTCAGGAATCTCAGGTGCAATAAAAGGTGGTTATTATTTCTTTAAGCCAGAGCCATTAGCTTGTGCTCAGCTAGGATTATAATAAAAGTCACTTTAAACCTTCCCTTTGAGGAGGAAGCTCCTGCTGCAGCTCTACCTCGCTGCAAAACACCTCCCCAATGGCAAACATCTGCATCCCTGAAGAGTGACTCCAGGAGTATTCACCCACCTGTTTTCCGTTCTGTAACTGCTGTCACCTCCCCAAAGCAGGTAAATTAAAGACTGAACAGTCTGGTCTCTCATTCTTTCCCAGACCACCCAAAAAGAGTCAATTTCCTCCTTGAGTATTTAACCCTTCCTGCAATGTACCGGGGAAAAAATGCAAGGGGAATGACTGCCAGTGAAAGCTCTCTCCTTCCTCTATAAAAGTTTCCATCAACGCAGCATTGAGGAATCCACAGATCGGGTCATGTCCCAGACTCTTCTCCCACAGCATTCCTATAAGCATTGGTGGCAAAGAAAGGGAGCTTTCCTTTCTGGAAGGCCATATACCGTCTAACGTCAGGAGACCAGGACTTGCTCCCAGCACCGCCACCACCACAGGGACTGCCCTTGGGTAAGCCTATGGCTCCCACTCTCTTCTACAACTCAGACCCCACACCAGAGGACTGGTACCTTCACCACAGCTGCACTGCCATGTTCCATACAAGCCCAGAGGCTTCAGAGCTGTACAGGAAATCTGTAATATGCAAATGAGATTTCTTCACAGGATTCTGTGATTCCCAAGCAAAGGGCAGGTTGGCACACACTCTGCCAGTGCTCCCACCATTGCCAAACTAAACAGGACCACTTGCAAGATTGCAGGAAAGCCCTTGTCAAGAAGTGAGTGGGCTGGATCCATAGCACAGCCTGCAAAGAGCTTTCTAGTTGCCCTGCTAACATGATGGATCCTTGCTTCCAACAGGGGAAACAGCATCTGCATCCCACTCAAACCCCAAGCAACATTCAAATGACCCAGACTTTACACATGCTCTCTCCCCTTTCTCATTTGATTACCCCCCCGAGGCTTTCAGTTCCTAATAGCAAATTCCTCAGCTGCCCACAGAAATGTCTGCACCTGACTTCAGATGTTTGCAACACAGCCACAGCCTGAAGGAAATGTGCAATGTGTAGAATATAAGGCACTGTGCCTATACAGAGGAAGAGCTGCGAGGAACAGAACCACAATGAAGCACAATTTACAGCTCTCAGGACAGCACTCAGTGTGAGAACTCTAAATGCATGGGGCACTTAGAAGTTGGTGGATCAAATCAGGAGGTGGAGCAGGAAAAACAATGCACAATAATATCCTGTGATGGACAAGCAGCATCCACACTTGAGGGAGCAGTGGCTTGCAGGAAAAGATGAGCTATCATTGCCAAACTGCTTCTCTAATAACTTTTCTAGCGATAAAGAAACAGGAGATACGGGATTGCTGCTCAGTTGATGCCCCTTCACACCTCTTGCCTCAGTTCTTCCCCTTTTGAGCTCATATCCTGAGAACTCCACAAATTCCATGGGGACTAATCTCTTTCTAGGGGCTATCTCCCTGCCAGAGCCCTGCTCTGTTTTGCAGCCTCCCCGCTCAGAGCACTGCAAGCAATGGCCCAGAGCAAAAGCCATGGCGAGATCAAAGTCCCACAGAAAGAAGCTGAGCTTGATTGCAAGGCTCATTTGTACCTACAGGCAACTCCTCCTTGGTCCGGCTCTCCTCAGCAACACAAACCCTCCTGAAGGACTCCTGAGACACACGGAGGCAGCAGGAGCCCAAGTCCCCTTTGTCCTGTGCCTGAGGAGCACGTGGCTGGGCAGGCAGCTCTGCCAACCTCCTAACGTGAACACCTGCACAGAGAAACACTGCATTTGGCCTGGGAGTCAAGACACATAGGTTGGCCCGTGTCCAGACTTGTCAGCCTGTAGTCAGGACATGTCACACCTGGATGAACTGCCTAAAGTGGAGAGAAACAGGACTCCAACACAGAACACCCTCAATAGACCCTTCCCTGGAAGAAGAGCTATTGCACTGCACCTCCAGCTCACAAAAGGCAGGAAGTACCACGCTAGGAAGGAATCAAGATGGTGAGACCAAACTGCAGCTTCTTCTCCTCCCCTGGAAAAGAGCCTCATGGCAGGTTTGGGCTGGAAGGAAGGGACCATCAAGCCTGTACACATCCAGAGGACAAGTTATTCAGTGCCCAGCTCTCCCTCCTATTTTCACCTACCCCCTCCCCTTGTTGACATAAGTTGGATGATATCATTCCCAGAGGTCACTTTGAACCTCAGAGATTCTGCTCTTCACCTCAAATTAAAGTTTGTACAAACTTGCACCCAAATAACTACCAGAACAAATTACAGTCTATTTAATTCCTTTGGTACCAATTTGTCTGAGGAGTCTCAGAAGGACATGCTTGTTTTGTTTAGAAGGCATCCGTAGTTCCTCCCACTGCCTGCCTGTCACACAGCCTCTCTCAAACCTGCACGCTGGCCTGGGTGTCCTTAGCTGGATCCTCTGAGCAGATCCATCCAAAGCACATGTCAGGTTTATGACATTCTTCCATCTATTACAGAGCAAATCTGGGCAGGAACCTTTGTACTGTTCCCTTTGAAAAGCTCCAGTGACCTGCTACAACACTCAGCAAAATCCACTCCACAGAGCCAGCACTGCTACCTTCCCTGGCAACTCAACCTGACAGTGCAGCCCTGCCTCAGCTGCCCCTTGATCAGCCATTCAGCAATCTCCTTGTTTCTTTCTGCCTTACAAAAAGGCAGGAAAGCAGCCACATTAGGAAAAGAAAATCCTAGATGAGTGGAGTTAAGAGCTTGAGCAGCAGTGGAGTTATGGCCCATGAGCTGAGCCCTGGTAACTGGGCATGTGTTGATACCAGTAGCTCAGTGGTTGCAGTGCTTTAGGAGGTTACTGCCATGTGCTGTCCCTCCTGCCTTGCTGCAGGAAATTATTACATCCTCCACTAATGCAACAGAGAGCAGCGTGTGCCAGGCTTTCCACTCCCAGTCCAGCAGAACAACCATCGACAGTCTGTACTCAACCTCAGGGCATGAGCTGCAGGGGTGAGGAACTGCCAAGGTTTCGTGTTGTAACCTGCCAGATTTAAATCCATCACAGCCTCTGGGCAACAGCCATCAGCCCACAGGAAATTAGAAAAAATTTAAAAAGATAATAAAAAGAAATAAGTAAAGCACTATAGTTTGAACAGCTTTGGAAATCATGTAAGAAGAGCAGCAGCTTGTCTTCACAATGGGCTAAGAGCCTGCATACATTCTGCAGCCACAGGACCGTGCACAGGAGCTTGTGCCTGCAGCGGCGATGGAAGCATCACCACAAGGCTCACAGTGCCAGCTCTGTTTCCACAGACCACCTGTTTCCCCTTGCAAAACATACCAGACACCTGAGCATTTCACAGCAGGTCTGCAGCCACTGCCCTCTCCAGTCATGCTTCTTGACAGATCCCGACACTGTCCCACGAGTGGAGGAACTCAGGCCTAAGGAAGTTAAGAAGACTCGTCACTGCTATAGTTCATCAGGAACGGAGTGCGACAGACGTCCCATACAGGCATTAGACAACAGCCCAGACAGGCCCTCTTGGAGACACAACCCTATTAATGGTGTCTCTTCACCTTGTTTCACTAATAGAAATAGATCACTCATTAATCTCAGCTCAACTAACCCTTTGAGATGGTGTTTGCAGCAGAGAACCCCTGCCTAGCTCCATGAGGAGCTGACGGTCTAGGACAGAAAGAAGAAGGCTGTGAATGCAAGGCAGGGTCTAACAGAGGTCCATGGGGTGCAAGCCTTGTTTGGTTTGTCTTGGGGCTATCTTTAAAAATTGGAACTACTCAGTGCACTGAGAGAGGTACGTGGCATGTAAGGAGTGTCCTGCTCCCTAAGTGCTCTGCACTTCAGGTGGACACAACCACATGAAGAGAAACTGGATCAGAGAGCCTGGAAATACAGTCAGTCAGGACATACTGAAAGAACCAGAGTCTCTTTCTTCTACAGAAAACAAGACTGAAACTTGAGAAAGCCGGTAATGGTGCTCAGCCCTGCTCACCAGTGCAGGAGGCTGCAGCAAAGCAGAAGGCACTGTACTGTCCTCCACGTGTGCACAGACTGGGTGAGAAAGGCAAACTCAAACTGCAGTACCGGAGCCTCAGGTCAGGAAGCCAGAGCAGCGCTGGGCTAGGCTGCCTGGCAGCCCCCACCACAGAGAGCTGTGTGCCAGCATCGCCAGAAACACCAGCCTGCTCCTGGGGGGAAAAGGAATCACCTGTGTGACCTACACAGGTCTTGTTCACTCCTCTCTTTCTGTTGGAAAGAAGACATTGGGAAAGCATAAAAGGCAAACACTGAGAAGTCAGAAAATAAAGATAATTTCTGTGATTGATACTGTCTGAATTGAATTAACAGGAATAACGCACACAAAGTTTTTCTGCCCACCACAAGAGGAGGTGCTGATGCAAATGAAGGGAGGCTGTCCTTAGCAGTCCAGGGTCTTTTCTGTGTGCAGGCAGAAGTGAAAGGGAGAGAACTTGGGAAATGAGGGGACTGCAGGGAAAAAAACTGAAAGGTCCTGCAGTGAAGGCAGGCAAATGGAAGGCTGGGAAAATAATTTTTTTCCCCTTTTCTCCCACAGGTTCCATGTTAGATGCAGAAAAGTCAAATTAAGTAAATGGTCTCTGTGTGGTCCTTAAAGGAGCATTCCTCATCCTCCACGTACTTGCTCTGACAGCAGCACCCAGCAGTCACAAGGGCAAGTGAGGCAGAAGAGATGATGGTATAATTTTGAGGAGAAAGCAAGGATAATACATTTTCAGATGGGAAGGCTGAAGCACTGTATCTGTAGCTCTCCAAGCCTGAACCATAGCTGTGTCACTAACAACTAGTTTCACCGGAAAGAGAGATCAATTCATTACCATTTAGAAGAAGACACAAACACAGTAAAGCATGTTTGGGCTGGATCCCAAATTCATTAAAAAGAATTAACCTCCCCACACACCAAACCATATATCAAATGACAGTCGACTTGCTGATCAAGGGAATGTTTTGTGCAAAAAATACTCTCTGGAGAGGACTGAGCTGAATTTTGGAAGGAAACCCACCACACTCAGCCTACATACAAGGCCAGCTAAACTTGCTGTACCAGGCAGAGAAGCTCTGAAAGACATTACATTGACAGAGCTCGTCTATGTGAGCAGATATGGCTGCAAGTACCACAAAAGCAGGCAGGAGAGAGCTGATAACAAGAGAAGCTATCACCAAGGAACACTAAGGAACAGCTAGGAGCATATTCAGGGGGCAAAGCCCCAACTCAAGAGACCAAGAACACCACACACAAAGAAACTCCTTTCTGTTTACGACTCCTACAGTATTCAGAAAACAGGATTTCACACAAAGTTATCTGTAAATGTAACACGACTAACAAGGTATCCGTTGCCAATTTCTCAGCAGAGAAGCAATTCACAAGACTACAACATTCTCCAATAGTTGGAATCAAAACGAGTTACACTCACATCAAGACTACCTCCTAGTTTTCCAAAGAGAAAATCTGGGTCCATATTCTCTTTAAATTAAGGGAATTCAACAGTAGGGATGACAGCAGCTCTTTCAGAACTCAAATAGATAAAAAGCAACGAGCTCAGAACCAGCAGAGTGCAGTCTGACAAGGGAACGAAAAACTCCAAGAAAGGGATGGAGGGAGCAGCTGGAGGCTTCCTGGAGAGGATGCGGTAACTTGCGCACAGGCAGCTGTGGAGTACCTGGATGCCCCGGGAGGCCGGGCTGTGTGCGAGGCGGGTCGCGCCGGCTCCCTACCGCGGGGGCAACCCGGGGAGCCCCGCCGAGCCCCGCCGAGCGCCGCCGCGCTCCCGCCGCGCCGGGGCACGCACCGCAACTTCGGGCCGGACAGAGCTCGGAACAAGTTCCAACAGCTGCCAAAAGGCTGTGAAAATGCACAGAAAAAGCCAAAATGGTTGGGGGCGAGGGGGAGAACCCCCAACCCCAAAAGGCAAAGCACGGCCGGGCATTTCCCTGGCTTTGCAGAGGGAAAGCTCGCGTGGGAGGGAGCGGGACAGGTGGGGGAGCGGTGTGGGAGTGTGGGGCGACTTACAAAAAAAGCGCCAGGCACAGCCTCCCACCCGGGGCTACAGCCCCCAGGCAGCGCGGGCAGCGGGGCGCAGGCTGGAGGCCACCAGAGCCCTCCGGCAGCGGCGGGCCGGGGGCAGCGGGGGAGCTCGCCGGGTGCCCGCTGCGCTTGGGAAGGCAGCGGGATGCCGAGGCGGCTCCCGGCCGGGCTGCGGGGCTCCCGCCGCCGCCGCCGCCAGGTGAGCCTGGGCACGGTTCGGCCGGGCGGACCTGGGGTACCGAGGAGCGCTTCGCAGGGACACCTGTCCACAGCCGCCGCGCTTCCAAACTTCTCCCAGAGTTGCAGCCAGCCCGCTTCCCTACCGGCTTTGCAAGGGTCGCGGTACTCCATCAGCTCCTCCGCCGTCTCCGGTTCCCCCAGCGTTAAGGAGGCTCCAGGCGCGCCCGTCCCCGCGGCCGGCAGCAGGAGCAGGGAGAGCAGCAGGCGGCGGAGCGGGGCGGCCCCGCGGCCCATGGCGGCGGCGCGGGCGGACGGGCGGCGCGGCTGCCCGGGGTGCGGGCACTGCGCGGCGGCGGCGGCCCCGGGGCCGCGGGGGGCGCCGCCGCTGCCACTCACGGCGCCGCCAGCCAATCACGGCCGCGCCCGCGCCTCGGCCCCGCCCCGCGCCCCGCCCCGCCCGGCCCGCGGGGGAGCCGGGGCGCAGCCGTTGCCGCCCGCCGCACTTGGCAGCAGGAGCCCCAACTGCGATAGCAAAATACATAAAATAGGTAGAAATCATTAATATTCCTATTAGTTACTACTACTGTTATTAGTATTATTTTCCCTCAGTCGGTACTTCAGGGGCAGCCAAAGAGAATTACCTGATCCGCCAGTGGGAGAAACAGCGTTTCACATCGCAGCCTTAAAACCCGTGCGTAAGTGGAGTTGTTAGACTGTGGATGGAGAACGATGGGGAAAAAAAATCACTCCAAACTAAAGAACGGGAGAAATTAAGAAAGCTGGGACTAAACATCAAGTTGTGCATTTATCCCTCTCACCTGCTTTTCGCAGTAGTTTTCAGGGGCAGCTGGGCTGTTTTACTGGAAATTTGGGCTTTGAGATGATCCATATACAGCAAGGCCTGGGAAATCAGGCACATGGATCACATGCAAAATGCTCAGTTGCATGAAAATCTACGCTTTGGTATCTGGTCTAGTGGATCGTGGCTGCTTGAGCCTGTACAATATCTTGGACATCTCTAACAGCAGAGCATGGGGTAACACACTGGAAAGCATCATACTTTCAGGGCTGCTGGCTTGTGATGGAGGTAGTTCACACAGGCACAATGACTCTGCTGTTTGCATAGTGACAGGGAAAGGGCAGATGCCCAAAGCCCAGCCACCTCACTGGGTGCTGAATTGTCCTAAGATGAATCTCACAAAGGCCAGCCAGGTTCTTCCATATGAATTCACTGCCTAGCACAGCCTCTGGTCTGACAAGATGCAAGTCTGAGGCTGGAGCAATGTTTACGGGTTGATCACCTGTGCTCATATTGCTCAGCAGATGTGGCATTGGGCAGAGAGGGTACAGATGCCATCCCGGTGAGCAGAGGAGAGCTGACAAGAGTACAAGCTCACTGGGGGGTTCTCGGGGTGAACGTGCATACCACAATCTCCCTGTGCCAAAACTGCTCCTTCAACTGTGTACTTCCAAGCTCCCACAGCAGGGTCCTCAAGCAGCATTTCCCAATACAGCATGGGCTCCAAGCCCTCCCTTCACTCAGACAGATAATCATTTGCCATCCATAAATTTGTCCCTTCTCTTCCAGCCTACAGCAATGAATGATAACTCAGCATAAAAGGGCACAACATGATTCAGGCATCTCCTCAGCAGCAATGCAGTCTACTGCAAACTGTTCCTGACTGTTGCCCCTGCCTCTCATTTAATATTTAAAGTCCTCTTCAAACCTTCACAGAAGCCAAAAAGGCTGCATCGAACTCTGAGATGGAGACAATGGTGAAAAGCTCTGCTAATCAAACACACTGGAGTTTCTTACAGCTGGTGTTCAATGAACCAAGGAAGATTTAGCTTTCAGGCAAACTTTCTAGCAGTAAAACAGGGAAGTCCTAGAGCAGATTGCCATGAAGAACCAAGGAGTTTCCATCACTGTAGATTTTTGAAGAGGAGTGTAGACAAATAGCCATCAGACTAAACTTAGTAAGGTAACAATATCTATCTCCTGAGTTTTATACTGCTCATTTACACACTAACTACTTTTACTTTTTCTGTATTAGGTTGCTACTTTCTCTGATTTTGTCAGACGAAGAGCGGTCTAATGGTTATTTTAAAATGAAAAGCTGATCACCTCTCTGTTTTAGAACTCCCAGCTTTTATGGGATAAGCACTAGCTGCTCTTTTCTCTCTGCAAAGAAGGTCCTGGCAATATTATTTTCTGAGGGTATGGGAAGCTGGAAAATAAAAGCTTGAACCTTTGTAAGGGTGGTCAACGGCTTCCCTGATCAGCATCATGAATCCTTGTCATCCCTGTGGAAATATGGGCTGTCACCCTTTAAGAACAGTCTGTTGACCACATGGAAACTGCTTGTTAACCTCTTCCAGCATGACAGTTTACACTGGGAGCCCTCTTCTGCACACAGAACCTCTATTACAGACATGGATGGACACAGAAGAGGACATCCTACAGCTTTGTAGGAGGAAGAGAGTAAATTAAAATGTGGATCCTTAATTGTGCAATTAGAGTGAGTCTGTGAGGGAGTTCAGAGGAGTCTATCAATATTATCCACACACAAAAAATAACATTGCCCTGCTGCTGGGAACTCTGGAAGTCTCTAACACGAGAACTGCTCAAACCTTCTAGAAATAGTTCTCAGTAACAATCACGGCACTTTGCAACTGGCAGCCAAAGCACTGTACCCAGAGCAATGACTGCTACCTGGGGTTTAGGAGATCAGCTCGTCATCTCGATTGGCAGGGCCACATCAGCGCAATTAAGGAACACAGAAAGCCCTGTGAATTTTCATCTGAGCTGGTAAAACAGTCAGTGAAGTCTCACATCAGCAGTGCAACTCGTGACACCAACAGTTAATTATCTGGAAGGAAAACAATCCATATCCATTGCTGTCAAAGGCAGTCTTTTCCTTTGCAGTACCCTCTCCTGCCCAACACATGCAGACAAAATCCACTGTCCTTTCAAGCCTCACTGAGCAAGAATGCACACAGCTCTTTCTGAATAGCATCCATGAGCAAAGCTATGTGAGCTACTTAGTGCTGATGGAATATCCCTGCACACAATATGTCCTGAGGCCAAAACACACACAAAGTTTGTTAGGTCTTCCACAAGACCTGCTTCTTCCCTCTTGCCAGCACTTGGGGTCCACCAAATCTTCTAACAAAGTGACTGAGGCACCACTCCCTTGGAGCCTGTCCCATTGCTGATTCCACAGCTGCCACCAAGTTTACAAAAAACCAAACACACCAAGGTATTTGCATCACCAATACAAGGGCAGATGGAGTTCTGGAGAGATGGGGCATGACTCTCTGAACCCAGAGAATTCTCTTTCTTCTTCCCTCTGCATTTCCAGTACCCCTCACTTCTCCTTAAACTTCTTCCATTGCTTCTTTTTATGGTAGGAAAGAACCCCTGCTGCAGGTGTAGCCCAATGAGCTGCATCACTGCCTACAGGCACCACGGGGCCCTCTGCAGAACCATCACCCTCCCTTTGCTTCATCCCCTTCTAGCAGAGGCTCATTTAGTACCATTGCAGGCTTCCCACCCTGACGAAGCCGATTCACTTCCCCATCTCCTTTTTTCTCCGTCTGGTTTTATCTAGCAGTCTATTGCTCTTCGACTCCCTTATCACTCACAGAGTTGAGCACTCTTGGGACATCCCTTCTTTCCTGACCAGTCATGGAAAAAATCCAGGTGATAAAATATATACCAACCCCTGCTTTCTCTTCCTTCCATCACCCATTTTAGTTTCTTGTGCAGTAGATTGAGGGTGCGTAATTTTTTATCAAGTTTATTGCATTACCACCCAGGAAGTACCTCCCGTAAGGTTAAATGAGTTGCTACCTAAAACGAATCTTTTAAGATACTGACACATACGTGCTTAAATGTGTTCCAGGGGTTCTGAAATCCACTGTACAGAGCTCACTGCAGTCACAGGCACATTCACCTGTGCATTAACAACTCAATGTATAATTAACAACAATTAGTCTTGTTATAAGAGTCAGTACACTTAGAAAAACTAGAAGTAAGCCATGGTTGGAAAATTCCTTTTTGTTTACCAAAGTAGCAGCAGGCAGGATTTTAAGTCATCCCACATAAAAAAGCATCAAACAATTTTCCCATCAATAATGCAATCCTTGAACTATGTGAGAAAAACCAAGATACTTTTGGTTATTTTGAGTTGTATAGGGACAAGCTGTGGGAGGCAGGGAGAGAAATCTGTCTTATCTGGAAGCATGAATTTTGGCTTGACCACTAGTTCCCAAACTGAGGCATGTCAAACTGATGTTTCATTACTTCACTTAAAATCCATTTTCAGGGTTCACACAGGAGTCAGTTGTGCTTGGAAAGCATTGAGCAAAGCTGGTGGTTTTGGTGATCTCTGCTGCAAGGTTAAGAAGAAGGGCATGGGAACATCCTTGGAAAAGCATCTGCCTGCTCAAAACTTGAAGAGCTGAATCCAATGGTTTTTCCAAAGTACTTTTTGCCATAGGAAAAGTTCTGTCTTTTTCTTTTTTTCTTCTCTTCATGCAGAGGAATAAATCTGGGAAAAGTATAAACATTTCTCCGATCCTCTGTTATGAGATGAAGACGGGATAGTTGCATTTCCCTGTTCACAGGCAGGCAACCTTTACAGAGGCTGGAACATATGCTACCTGAGTTAAGGCTGTTTGACAAGTGGGTAGAATTTAATGAATCTCTCAGAAAAACAGAGACATTGCTCCATCAAAAATTGCCTTAGAGAATTTTCCCAATTACTGCTTCTGCACAGGATTTCTGTACAGAGATTTAACTATAGTAACGTCTTCATCCAAACCACACACAGAGAACATGCAGGTATTTCCTCTTCTTAGGTAAGCAACACTTTAAAACAGGTCGATCTTACAAGTCACTCTTTAGATCACTAAAACCATGAACAGTGATTTCCTTTTTCATTATTTATTTTGCTATACACATCATTAAAAATTATGGTAATTTCAGCTTCAGACAAAGGTGTTTGATCCCTTTCTGGTAGTGCGATAATCAGAAAAAAACTCTCAACAAAAATCAGCTTTCAGCTAGCCAATTAAAATTACTAAAAATGATTCTGCAGAATCCAAATGCAGAACTTAAGTAACCTAATGGTATTTCTTCAACATTATATAGGTCTCCAATTCTTGCAAGTAAATGGGTGCCTGACTCTGTAAAACTGTCACATCTTTTTAAAGTAAACAGTAGGTAATATTCACTATTCACCTGCTAATGTCTGGCCAGACATTATAAGAAAATAAAGAGAAAATTTCCACCCCATTCTTGCAGTTACTCCTGTTTAGCAGAGCAAGAAAAGCCTCACACTAAGTTAATTACATAACCCACTTTTCTCAGCCCAATAAAATGGTAAGACAAGTGATTTGGAATGAAGAAACAGCATAAAATGAAATCTAAAGGAGAATTACATGTCTAGTAGCACAGAAAACCACTGTGCCTTGCTTAGTGCTTTAAGTCTGAAATTCCTGATACAAACCTTTGGAAAATGAGAATGAGCAGCCACAAAAACTTCCTTGAATTCAGTCTCGCATGATGTTCTCAGCCGTGTTTGGAAGCTTCTTAGAAGGAGTTACTACAGCTCTCAAAACATTTCAGAGACCAAATAAAAGCTTGTGACACACAGGGTTCAGAAAAAAAAAAAAATTCACTGTGTGGTGCCTAACTGTAGCATGTTTTTCTAGGTCGGGCAGCTTGTTACACAGAACTCCTGGAGACTGGCCTTTCTCACCCAGACCCAGCATTTCGTTCATAGGACTTAGGTCTAGGCTTTGGTGAACTGGAATCTATCTAGGTAACCACGCCTCACAATATTAGGAGAACCCTAAAATAACAGCTCTTTAAAATCACGTATTTTGTTAATTGTACATAAAGTCCCAATTCTACAAATGCATGTTTTCTGGAATGCTGTAGTCACCCGATGCCAGCTGAAGGATAAGCATGAGCTTGTGTAGGTATGTTCTGGAACGCTCCAAGCCCGTGGTCCTGAAGGAGATGTATCTAGAATGTAAGGAAAGTTCAAATGGGTTTGGTTTTCATAACAAAACAAGCCTCAGCACGGTAGAATCTCCAGAGATATTTGACTAATTGTTCTGTATTGTATTAAGAGCTGGTGAGAAAATCAATACATCAGTAAGCCAAATGTGCTGGTACCAGGCAATATTGCCCCCTTGTTCACGGCAGATGAGTCCTTGGTTTTTTTGCAAAAGCCTTGCACTGTGGCAAACACACTGACAAAAATAAAAACGCTGGAACCGGTGCAGGGCTGGGGGCAATGACATTGTTAACAGCGTATCTGTTTCAAGGTCTGCCTTTCAAATAGGTTAGTCCACCAGATAAAAAAGCCGTTTTCTTATCCTTTTCCCAAATGAATCTCTGCCCTTTAAAGTGATTCTCTCCAAGAACTGCTTGAATTTCCTGAACTACACAAAGCCTTCCACATTCATGGGTCCTCCCATCATCTTTACAGTTTCCCCACACAAGCCAAAACCCCAAAATTGGAGGAAAAATTGCAGAACCACCGAATGAAAGTAAATACTGTTAAGAGTCCCTTTCCTGAACTGAAAAAGCACTCCTGGATAAAAGCACACTACTTGTAGAATGCACATGCAGATGTCTCCTCTGCAAGTTTTGAGAATTTTCTCACTGAAGCCATTTAGCAGAATGAAAATGTTCCCTTGACAGGCTTTGGAAAACAAATGGCACCAAAACTTTTTTTCCCCGTGAGATATGATGCTCCTGAAGAATGCAAGCCATGAACACACAGCTCCAACACTTTCAGGTGTGGCTTTATTCCAAGAGAAGTCCAACAACAGCAGGGGCTTTTGTGACTTCAGGGCTAACCCTGGTATGAGATACTCATTTTAGATGGCAGCAGTGCTAACAGCTATTGCAGGGCTGCTCTGCCATAGTGCATTAAGCTGGAAAAGATCCAAGGGATCCAAAACTGGCATTCTTCAATCTACAGTTCCAACCGACTTGAAATGAACCACAAGCTGCAGAGTCCAGAATTCATTCAAGATAACAGGAGCCCTAAACTTCAGCTCCAACTATTCGGTTTACTTGTCCATAGACTGGAGAGGAGACTTGTCTTTTCCTGAGCTGATGCTTTCCGGACACATTCCAGTGGAGAAATTCCTGAAGCACTCACAATTACAGAATTTTGCTGTCTTCAGTGAAGCTGTGCATATATATACTTCATTGGGCAAATTTGGCTAAATGCTGGTGATGTTGAAGCTAGAGCAAAATGTAACTTTCTCATTTGTGTTAGCTCTGCAGTAATGACAGTGATAAGAACGTGCTATCAATTTTACTGCTTTAGTACCAAAAGCATAAAAAGTGTTAGTGTTTTGGGTTTGTTTTTTAACCTGAAATTTGTTAAAGAAATACACCTAGGACTATCCTACAAAAAACAATTTGTGTGCCCTTTACACACTTTGGAATGTAATTCTGGAGAGGAATTAATAGACACCGTGGCTTCAAAACATTCAGACAACAAAAAGAGCATAATGTAATGATTATTTGCAGTCTCCATTCCCTCCAATCCAGCATTCACCGCTTCTCATATATGAATTACAAGAGGCACTTTCTATGTGCACTCTGCCTCAACTGAAAATATTTACAATTGTATTTATCTAAAACATTTGGTCAAGACTGGCTATTGCTTATGCAACTATTTACCCAAATCCCTGGCCCCTGTACCAGAAGTGGGAAGAGAAGCACTGAGCAGCCAGCTGAAGTTATCAAAAAGCCTGAATTCAACAACCAGAAACTCTTAAGAAACAACCATGGTAAGAGGAGTGTTGTCTGTAAGATCTTTATTTCTTCCATAAAAGAGGAAGGACTACATCATCTAAGCAGAGAGCTTCCAAGTTCTATTAAGCAAGATGGTTCAAGCTATACCCACATTTTTGGGGAGGAGGGCAAGGAGGGGGAAGGGGGGCAAACAACCTTGCCCTAAACAGCAACCATAAAGACAAGCTGTTGAAAACTGGTCACATTTTGCACTCCTTCAGAAACCAAAAGGGGGAAAACAAAGCAAACTCCCAACTTACGTGCTAGGGTGGCTGTATAAAATTGTCAATTATTTAAACACAGTACTTCTCCGGAGGAACTTGCTTGCAGAAACAAAAGCAATGCCTGTGCAGTAAGTATCTTTTCAATGTCACTTTAGAAGATATACAATCCTATCTGGATATGCAAAAGCCAGTAATGCCAGAGGATAGAAAAAGCAAGTAGGCAGCCCACCATCCTGTGGCATTAAAAAGCGATTAAATGAAATTCACAAACGGTTTAGTGAAGTTTCTGATAGACTAATCACATAGCAGTGCTCTAAATAGAGAAGCAGACCCATTATCAAAACATTCCCTTTAAAAAAACTTTTATCTTGGCAGAGTACTTAATGTATTTATTGTGTGGAGATAATGGCTTCTCACTTCAGATTTAGAAGAACATGGATGAAAAGAGGGCTTCCCACAGCTGTATGCACTAGCAAGTATTAGTACAAAATCCATTCTTTGCTTTAAGTCTCCATGTTTTGGAAAAAAGATGAACTAACTATTGACCCAGTTTATAAGCTCATATTAAAATCAGCCTGTACTTCAAAACTTGAAAAAAAACTATTCTGTTTAGCAGCAGAGTGTTCACCTACAGACACCAATGATTCACTTGAAGCAAAACTTAATCATTTTCTGACAGATTGATTAAAATTGGCCAGGGAAATCAGAGCTGAAAGCTCAAATACTTTTCAGAAGCCATACACAGCAGGATGCACTGCTTCCCACTATTACCCACCTGTACAGTTCACCCAAGCTCCAACACAAGCCTGCCAGAATACGGATGTTTCGCATTGTGGCTACTGCATTAGCAGTACTTTTTATATAGAGACAGTACAGTGCTAATCAATACAAAAACTTGGCTCATTTTTTAAACTCAGGAAGTTTCCTTCTCCATTGGCAGGTGCTCTATTTCAGACAGCCACACTGATGAAAACATCCCCTGGCAGATGTCTAAAAAAAACCCATGAAAAAATCAAGCCCAGTGGCTCTCAAATCTGTCACAAACACATTCAGGATACTTCTAGCTAAATACAGTGCATAATTAACAGTCATCTTAGAAAGACTTAACCTTTATTTGCCCATTTATTTCAGTCCACGCTTACCCCCACTTTTCCCAGTACACTGGCTGGATCACAAAACACTTCTCCACAGCCAAGAAGAATCTTTTTGGGTTGGTCATTCACTTTGGAGTTGTATTGTACAATACAGTTGTAAGCAAATTCTGAATTCAGAGCAGGGGGCTTTGATAGATGAAAACCACACTAATATTGTATACAGAAACTGGCGCTCAGCAGTATTGCCTTTTCAAACATTCTCAATTGCAAACTCATCTATTTTCACAATCAAAACATTTTTGTCTGAAAAGTTTATTTTAGTTTTCTGAACACTCTAAAGCAACTGTGCTTTTGATGTTACACAAGTGTTCAGATAGGATTAACAAAAATTAAAATGTTCTAAATTACAAATTTAATTCCTGTAAGAGCTTGAGAAATAGAACAGAAAAGCATGACATACACACATTGTGAAGAAACCCCAACTTTTCATGCAATGGCAGGCAAGATGTAAAAAGCCACCCGAATTCACACATTTTTACACCGAATCATCAGAAAAAGTACTCTGTAGTAAATCTGTACATCCAAATACATTTGGGATCTACACCTAAGTTACATTATTTAATGTTATATACACTTATTACCCCTTGTATGATGTCTAAAGGAAAATCTTCATTCAACCCAACCCCAAAAAAAAATATGCAAGACTAACTTGGAAAAAAGGAGAATCACTTTAGACATTCAGTTAAAATGTTGGTTTTGTTTTAATCTAGACCTCAGAGTGTTTATTAAAAAACAAACAATCCTCTTCATTTAACATTTTGCTTTCTAACTGTACAGTAAATTGCATTGCAGAGAACACACCCCGTCTTCAGACTGTATTTTCTTTGGATGGATTTAAGATGTAGCTGGATATTACTTTAAAGATAAATAAAGGGAAGTTGGTCCAACTAGAACAATAGCTGATATATTACATGCATATGGGGGTTTTATATATTTTTAAATTATTTTTTAAACAAATGAGTGTAGGGTAGTTGATATTGCAAATAAACCAAAAAGCACCTGGAGTTCAAAATACAAAACATACCTCCTATCCTGGCAATGGCAGTAAAAATCAGAAGAGTAATCTTTCTGGAACAGCATTTTTACATAATTTAGAAATGTTGAGTACCAGGAAGACTACTAATCAAGTAGTTTTAGCAGCCAAGTTTCCCTCTTTTTATTGAATGGAACAAATGCTTTAAACAAACTGTTTGTCCTCTTCACTGAAGAGAGCTAGTCTATTCATCTTTAATGAGCTAGGTTTTTTGTTTTTTGATGTTGTTTTTTTGGGGGGGAAAGATTAGCCATGTACTGTAGTAATGCCTACTGCATATAATCCAAGCATTTGCTGTGAACAGTTGGAGAAAGCAGTCAGTAAGAACCTAGGATCAATGAAATAGATGTTACTTTAAGCCATCCACAAAATGGAGACCCATATAGTGCCCAGTGTTAAAACCCAAATCTCTTCTCGCGCTTTTTGCTGTGCAAGTTCATCCCCAGGAAAACAGGAGCTGATCCATAGTTCAATTTTCTTATTTCCTTAGTCAATTTTCACATTAGTGTAGATTTTACGAACAAAGGCACTTGTTCCCATGTAACCAATAGCTCCTGCAAAATAAACCAAAAACATTGAATATGTTAGAGAGCTGATCATCAAAACAAGCCAGCGATATAAACCACACACACTTAAACAGAGAAAGTCACATAAAGCACGTACTCTGCACACAGAAACTTCTCTACCTGCAATACTGGTTCTCAAACTCTAATTATCCATGCTCCCCCTGAACGGCTGGCAGCAACCTCCCCTGTCTAGCAATCTAAATCCATTAAGCCATCTTACCAAGAGGCCATGCTCACTTGGCCTTGATAAATATAGCAGCCCCCCTACTGCTGCCAATAACCAAGTCCGTTTTTTCTGAGCAGAGGGTAAAAAACATACAATCACCCACTCTGCAGGGAAGGTGGATGGGAGGGCGGGTTTTTATTATAAGTTACATGCCTTCTGGAGGAGTGTTTTATTGGCAGATGGTTTCTTCCCTCCCACAAGGCACAAATAATAATAGATCCCCATCCCAGGAGTCTTACACTCCAAGGAGGTCTGTACAAAGACATTAACAAGTAGCAGTTAGTAGTTAAAGAAATTGCAACCTGTGGTTTTCAAATTAGTCAGAGTCATGAGCAAAGTATGCATTGTCACAGCAGTAATGAAAGAACAGGTCACTGAGTTTTTGATAGGGGCAACAGTTTATGCTAAACCCAAAATACTGCAGTATTAAAGACATCTTGAAAAATTAAAGAAATGCACTGGACTAAGGTCTCTTCTCAGAAAGAGATTCAGCAACCTACCTGGTCAAACCCAGAACCTCAGGTTTGCCAGGCTCAGTAAATACTGTGGTCTTACAATATCAGCAGGGAATGTCTTCATCTCTTCCAAGCAAAATGAGAGTAAGTCAATTTGGTTAATCATCATGTTTGAAGTGAAGTTGAAAATCAAGCAAGAATTAGAGACAACTGCTGTCTGACTGCCAACACAGTCATAAAATACAGGATGGATAGAGAAGTCAGGGTCTGAAAATCACTACAGAGAATTCCTAACATTTAATGCCTGGACGCTTGGTAAAGAACAGACTCTTAAGAGAAAAGATATTCTTCCTTCCTGGAATTAATAGAGAAAAGCCCAGAACAAAGCACTGCAGTGAACTAGGATGCACCAGAACTGCAGAAGACATGTTAAATATAAAAGTCTAACCAATGCTAAAAGTTTTATGCCAAACTTTCCAGTAAAAATATAAAGTGGTTTTTTTGCCTTTACATATTAAGGTCTTACAGACCTTCAGCTGACATTGCTGACTATGGAATTATTCAGATCCTGAAGAGTTCTTTAAATCCTGACACTGATGGGATAACTTATGAAGTCGGCCATTAAACTGTCACAAAGTTTTGACTTTTTGACTCTCAAAAGCCCAACATTCATACCTAATCAAGAAATCTGCACAAGGCAAACCTGATAAATCATTCCAATGTTTTTGGAGCGGTAAAGAGCCTGTGGATTCAGCTTCTGTACAGCACAGCATTTCAAGTTGTATAAATATCATGGCAACTATTCCACTGGCCAGGGATTTGCATTACTAACTCGGGCAAAGTAGAGTTCAATTAAAACAAGTACAGCACACACAAGATCAGGTTGCTGCTTGCAAGCAAGCTGAGGATGTAGCAGAAGGAAGGCCTGGCTGTTCAAGGAGAGACCAGTGCAGCATTTGGACAGACCCAAGCACAGGCTGTGAAGAGGTGATGTGAGCTTGGCATCATACAGAAGCGCATGCAGATCCTTCTGCAACTTGTCAAGAAATTCATCTTCTGTCTTACAAAGTAAACGAACGAAAAAATGGCACTGAACTCCTGCTTTAAGACTCACCAGGTTTTTCCTGTTAAAGCAAACACTGCCAACAGATCCAGTGCCCATTTCAGTTGCTAAACTGAGATACATTCCAGAACTTGTTCTTTGAGAGTTTCTCTAGTGATGTGATGCCAGGTATCACAGAGATTTGAGAGAACAAAGCATTAACTGTGTTTCACTTGGGATCTAGAGAATGCATGAGATGGAAGTGAGGGGGAGGAGTAGAGAGTAGCAGTCACATGAGACCACAAGCTCTCATCCCCATAAACAAATCATAACCTATTCTGAATCAGAGAGGAGCCTTATCCATGAAGGCCACTAATGGCCAATACCCAAGGCAGGGGTTAAGCCTCAAGGCTACTTCACAGGCATTAAATAAAACATAGGGGAGGGAGGCAGAGACCCTGGGCAATGAGGACTAAAGAATGTCCTCCTGATTCAAATGCAGGGCAGCTGGCTCATTTGAATAAAAAAAACCATAGTAAAAGGAAATATTTTATTTATTTATTAAACACCTTACCAGATGATATTTATAACCTGGTTATGGCCTATATAGGTTTAGCAGAAATAGGCTGCAAGCATATTTCAGCAGAGCAACAAGCTTTTAAATAAAGAGAAAAATCCAAATACTGAGGAAGAGCAACCACAAAGCAAAAAGAGATTAATTCCCATCTATTACTTCAAACCAATTACCAATTACTACAGTTGTGACTTTGTAAGCACCAAATTTTTTTAAAAGCTCTTTAAGTATACTCACAGTACTTATCTGAATGCTGAAGTGTGGTATTGCAAGAGGCCTTTCTAAATTATGTAGCTCCTAAGCCTTCCACTAAGTTGGGAAATGAGTCTTAACCTTTTCTGCCACTAAGAGGGAAACATGAGAAGCTCAAAAGGTTTGGAAATTCTCATGGGCTCCCTACTGTCCAGTCCCAGACCTGAGATGCTCTCAGACAGCAGCAAACTTTGTGGATCAAAGTATCCCACTACATGTGGGACTGAGTTCACTAGGCATTGTCAAGGGCATTAAACCCAGAGCTGGATGATCCATGCCTACAGAGAGTTTCCCTGTGGCTGCTTTGGGCCCAAACTAGTTCATCGCACATCCAACTGTGATACCCAACAGGCCCACTGGTGTGAGCCTCCAAAGAACAGCTCCACACACTTTTCACAGACCTACAGTCAGTAGCACACACACTGCACAAGTCTTCAACACAAATGTCTTTGTTAGACCTCAATGGCTGCAAGTTCCCTACACAAATGCTTTTTGACAGGGGATTTTTTTTGCCACTCCACATACTGAAAATGGAACTTCTCGGTAAAAAGGAACCTCACAGCTTCTCTTCCAACACACTTAAAAAGACAAAAAGAAATCTCAGTAGAGCTGTGGAAATAAAGTTTAGTGTGCTGAAGTATTTTCTGTTTTTGAAAAATTTGGATTTTACTCTAATGTTCCATCAAATAGTGTCCTACCATGAGAAGAAAGCATTTGACAATCTTCCTTTTTCATGTTTTAAAACACATTTTAATTACAGAAACTGGTGGACAAGCTTGGCTTCTGCATCACAGACATTTTAATCAATACTGGCCTGAGCACTTTAGAAAGAAAACATTAGAGCTGAAAAGTATAAGCCTATTAAAGAAAAAAAATGGCTGCAAGACTACCAAAACAGCAGGGAAGTCTTGTAATGTGCCAAGAACCTGATGAAGCAAGATTAAATTGTATGAGAGAAAAGGGGAACAGGTATTCAGCTGTTAAGCGATGAATTCCCTCTCCTTTTTATAAAGCATTGTGGTATTACCCACCCTCTTGAGATATCAAGAAATGTACACTTTACAAAAGTAAGTTCCTGAAAGACATCTCATGTCTCAAATATAACTCTAAGAAACCTTCCCACTAGCTATAGGACTATTCATTCACACTAAGAAGTATTAAATTAAGATCACTCACAAAAAACCCAACATTACAGAAAAGTGCAAATGAATCAAGAAGCGCTTTCTGAAGGTCATTAAGGAAATGATAAAAATAAAGTTAACACGTGAAAAAGCATCTGGCTTTCTCAGATGACCTCCCTGCCATGAGCTATGTTTTTCTCTAAGCATCTGTCAAAATAGCATCTTAAAAAGTAACGAAACCCAGCTGCACACAGGAGCAACCTGCACTCTCCTCACCTGTGAATATTGCAATACTTATTTCTCTAATGTTATCTTCAAGTTTTCCGTCCCCTGTTCTGCTCACCCTCATATATACATGCCATAGATACAGATGGTACTGTCATCAGTATTGTGCTATCACTGATGCCTCAATGGGTGCACCTAGTTCCTTGTATTGGGCGACAGTAAAAATTCCAAAGCAAAATGCTAGCGTGGTCTCAGCTTTATTTGGAATTTATTTTGCAGGATTTCTTGCCAAATACCAAGTCTCTCAAACTTGCACTGAGGGTGAAATTCTCTGCACAGTACATAAATTATCTTCCTATCAGAAGACATAATCCCTAGGAATCTCCTATATAAGGTAGGAACAAAGTATAAGCAGAAAACTCTTCCGATTCTTCTTAATGATTTTTTGAGCAGATCTTGCAGACATACACATTCCACCACCAAAACCATGAGCTAAAGTCAGAAATATGAGTCTGAAAAAATGTTAGAAAACTGTCAAAATCTCTGGAACTTACCACACATTATTCCCAAAGCTGTGCTAAATACTGCCATATACCCAAAGTAAAATGATGTTTGAAACAAGCCATACATCCTGAAAAAGAAAGATAGAAATTTATGCTAGGTATTCCCCCCGTTTTATATCAATAAAACTTATTTGGCAATACAGTAATCTGATATTCAAGCAAGAAAACTATCACTTACTTTGTCTTGAAAAAGTAGTAGTAAAAGGAGTACATGTAAACATAAATCGCAGTTGATGCCGCAGAAAGAAAGCTTGTCCATTGCCTAGAAGTAAACACGTATGTCCATCATACAACTAGCCAAAAGGCTTCCCAAGAAAATGCACAATGCACTTGGAAAAGACCCATCTAGACTGAAGAAACACTACTTTTCTACAAAAGCCTCATAATCTGGTTAAGTATGAAAATAATGCAATACTTACCACCTGTAATCCTCTGCATTCAGCAGGAAATACGTACAAACGATGGTCACACAAACTGTCACAATGCAGAGGATAACCAGAACCAGCATCATAAAGCCATAAACATAGTAGATCTTGTAAGCCCAGAATGAAGTAAAAATGAAATACCTGAAGAGAGTAAATAAAATATGCAGATGATATTGTAATTTAACTTAAATTGTAATTTTTAATCAAACTGGGAAACAGCTGACATACTCACATTTCAATAAAAATTGATCCAAAAGGGAGGATTCCACCTAGGCAAACAATAACAGCTGGTTCCATGAACCTGAAAGATATTAGGATTAGTTTAAGGACAATTGAAATATTTCATTTATAAACATATTAAAACCAGATAATTAATATAGCACAGAACATTGTTTAAAAGGCATGCTAACAAGATCATTTCTGTCTCTTACAAGCAAATTAGAAAGATTCCCTCAAAAATGTCACGTGTATGGATAAAAGAAGAAGTTATTCTTGGGGAAAGCTGAAACAAAACATGAGGCTCATGCCTATCACCTACAGGCATAAGGTTAGCCATCTAACTAGCCTTAAGGCCACAGAAAGAAAGAATCTTTCTTGACAAAAAAGGGCCTAAGCAATCAAGCCCCACGACATCCACTAGCCTGAATGAAGGCAGTGAAAACACATTGTAGCTGTTGATGGCTACAAATACAGCAAAAAGTGCAAGGAAAATTTCACAGGATAATGGTTATATAAATAAGAACCAGTGTTCATTTTTAATGCTATACTGAGTCATGAACATTCAGCTAAAAATGAATACCCAGCTACCTGTAGAAGACGCTGTCACTAAAAGATGACCTCTCTGTAGTACTTGCAATGATGCTGAATCCAGCTAGTAACCAGTGATTTAATTTGCAGCTTCTTGCATTATTTATAGGGAGACTTGTCTAAGTTGATGGTGTGTTACTTCATCATTGTCAAGAGAAGTATCTTTAACTGTCACGCTGATCCAGAAAAATCCATTGGATTCCCAAGATACAGGTTACAATATAAATTAAATTTTAACATCTGAGCTGCCCAACCCACTACTAACAAGAGACTAAGTGTGCTGCACTTTTTGGACATTACAGGCTTGCATGTTTCAGTGCCCCTTTCACTTTGTCTGTTCCATTCCTCTGAACAGGGAAAGCAAGAAAAATCTATTAAAAAAATCCTCTGAGGATATTTTAATTTCCATAGCTTGCTGCTTCCACCTCAGAATTAAATTAATAGGAAAAAGTGATTGCATTCATAATTTTCCAAAAACCTAAGTGTATTTTTTGAGACTAGGCACCCCTGTAAATTCACTTCAAAAATTATAAAGGCTTCTTCACAATTCAAACCATATACCTGTAATATTTTAGGCTCTGTGCCATCAACAAAAGTACAGAATTGGGAACAGCATTGCAAGCTTCTCCCCACCGTAACCCTGCAAATATGTCTCAGCTTGTGTATGGAGACCATTAATCAGAACAGTTCTGCCTCCAAGGCACACTCAATCCTAAACCTGTAAGAGGCATTAACTGAAGAGGAGAGGTTTTAGTGTCAATATGCCTATACAAGAACTGAGTTGGCACCACCCCCTTTATATAAAGAGCATTTCAGGCAAAATGTGAATCTGTGATTCAGGAGTGTAAAATCTGCTACAACCATTAACCATGGTGTTTTAATTCAAAAAAAAAATCATATTAAGAAAATGTCAGTTGAGCGGTTCTTCCAAGCACAACTCAATTTGAATTAAAAGGAGTTATTCCATTAAAACTGAACACCAGAAAAGCCATTTTAAATGTACTGAAGTGAATATTTCTAGTTCACATTTATGCTCGTCTTTACCATTTCTTCTCTGGTATAGGACGAGGCACTGCATTGACACGACATGGAAAATTAGGCTGTCCTGACAAATTTCGGCCAAGAATCGTCCCAACGAGGTTCAATGGAAGGATGACAAAGAAACAAATACAGCACACTGCCACCTGCAAGCAAAAAATTAAGAGTTGTAATTAACAAAAAAACAAGTCTAAGACAACAATAGAAGATAACCAACCAGTATTAGTTCTTAGTAGTTATTGCTGTAGAATCATACTCCTACTTATGAAGCATTAGTCAACATATATTTTATCAAATGGAAGCATTTTTTTCCTGAGAAACTTTCTAATAAACATTATTAAGTATATTTTCATGCATCAGTTGAACAGAACCATTACAGGTTGCTTTACTGTTTCCATCTAATCATTACACTCAATACATTGCACAAGAAATAAAAAGGAAATCTTCATGGTACTCCATAACAGAAAGCGTTGTCAGCGTCTTTTACAGTTTTGCAGAGAGTGCTATCTCTGGGAATTAATATCTAGCAGTCAGGTAGTTGCACACAAAATTACAACTGTTGGGTGCAAAATTTTTAATCCAATCAAAACCACAAAAACAAAACCAAACCAAAAACAAAACAAAAAAAACCCCAAACAAACAAAACCAACAAAAAACCCCAAACAAAACCCAAACCAACCAACCAACCCAATAAGAATCACAAAACCATGTCAGAATGCTACCAATTTTGATTCAATTTTGGGTTCAATTTTTTCCACTATGCACCAACCAGGAAATTAAGAACATAGACTGACAAAGAAACCAGTGACCACTGGTATGCAAAGATACACAATTTAGAAGCACAATGACCCTACTAACGTATAGAAATCAAGTTTATGCACAATGCAGGAAAGGTCAAGCCAATGTTCCAGCTCTTTCCAGTGGAACAGCCTCTCTAAAAATCTACCATGAATCTTTTTTGCCACTATAGTTATGTAGCTCCATTTTTTCTATTCCTTAAAGGCAACATAATTTATCTTCCAAAATAGGAAAATTTCAAGTGTTAAGCAAGACATTCTCTACTCTTAACTCTTTAGCACAAAATTAACCAGCATTAGACAGTTTGGTAACTTTTTGATATTGATAACTAAAGACAGAGTAGTTGCCCATAATGCAATCACCACAGTTCTGAATACTGACCCTGTGACCTCTTCTATGCAAACATATGAAAATACTGCCTTTTAATGGCTTTTTTGCCTGAGGCTCTGTGTACACCCTGGTGCCTCCTGTGCAAAGGAGCTACATTTGTCTTCACTCCAGCAGAATGCAAAGTCCATGGCAGCAGATTAATGCAAAACAACAGAGAAAGGTACAGGTCTAAGAGCACACATTGACTTGCTTAAGAAGCAGTTACTCTAAGGATAAATAAAAGCTGTTCATGTATGCTGTAGCTAAGAAATCTACATCAAGCAGCTGAAAAGAATGATATTAGCTCAATACAAACTTAGCATTAGGTGAATCACACAAATTTAAGACAACATTTGACTAAAGTCAGTGGGTTATTCTTCTATTACTGGCTAGCTTAGGTCAGATGTGAAGGGAAAACATTGCCTGGGGTTGGATGGAGCAAGCCTTCATGCTTCACAGGAGGGCTACACCAAACTGGCAGGTCAACAAGCAGAAGCACTTTCCACACTGCTCTGTATGTCTTTGAGGAGAGGTTGTTAAACAATTACTTCATGAGCCACTAAAATATGAAGCTTCACTGGTAAATAAGGAGATGGTAAGTTGTATTTATACTTCCAGTATAAAT
>QWTY01025465.1:0-10161 GCA_008033365.1 Pseudorectes ferrugineus | reverse complement strand
TAAACATCATGAAACAGAATACGGGAACTTAAAACATGGACTGAGCAAGAATTCAAGTGCACATGAATTTTTCTTCTCTTTTGTATTAAAACCTTGTAGCCTTGGACACCAGGTTTAAAGCATCAAAATTTTAGGCACCAATTTGCTCTATTGAAAACAGAGGGTTTAAAAAGTTTTAATGAGCAGATATTCAGGAAGGTTACTTGTGGCAAGGACTGACATCTTTTACTTCTGCAGCACAAGCCCAGTAGCAATCAGCCAAAAACATTAACACTCTAAATCATTTGCTACTTTTAAAAATTCTCTAGGAAGAAGTGACCACTAGACAGCTGTATCTGAAAGGGAAAAGGTTGTATCCCTGGCTGCCGGCTGGTAGGACAAAATCCACTGCAGAATAAAAGCTGTTGTAGCAGGCAACTGAAACATCAACACAAGGGCTGGATGATGAAGTGCTGAGAGTGATGGAACACGAGGCTGAAGAAACCACGATGGAGAGAGAAAAACTGCAGAAAAGGAGACCAGGAAAATAACTTAAATCGTAAGTTTATCAAACATTGACTTTCCCCTCATTCTTTAAACTCCAAGCAATGTGAGCCACAGTTCCAGGAATCCCTGTGCTCCCGTTAGGACTTTCCAGCTCAGCATAACACATTCAGCTTGGGAAACCTGTATGGTTATGGGAAGAAAGAATTTAAGTCTGCCCAGGGATTAAGGCATCACTCAGACCCAGAAAATCCCAGCACCTGCTGGCTCGGAGCTGCCTCTGATCAATTAACTCCTGTGCTCCTGCCAAGTGGATGTGCACTCACAAACCCCAACCTGTTCACGGGGTTTCAGAGGTTTAACAGACTCATGGCCAAAATCTGCGTTCAGAGAAGATCCTGCATTTCAGGCACAGGCAGCAGTGCCCTCCTGGCTGTGCACTGGGGCAAGGCTGGCCCCTGGCGCTGCTCCTTTGGCTGGTGGAGTGCATTTGGGGACCACAGCTTCTGGTTTAGCTTAACTGGGAATGAATCCCACTCGTGCACTTCCCAACTGCTCTGTACCACGAGCTGAAGCACAGCAGGCGAGGGCGAGTAAGGGACTCACTCTGGAGGTAGGCTCGAACACTGAGCACTGATGTTTGCACTCCAGTGACACCATGAATGCTTAAGAGAGAAAAATCCCCCAGCAAACCCTGGGTGTGGCTGAGTATCACCCACTAAAACCCCTCTGTGAACACCTGCATCCCCCTTTCTGAGCCATGGTCTGGCTGAAGATTTCCCCTCACAGCAACAGCTCTGAGACATTCAGTGTGTTCTGCTCTCACCAGTCCCTGCAGCAGCCCCAGCCCACCTCTGTGACCCAGGGCCACACCACAGGCAGTTCAGACTGGCAGAATGCAACCCCTGCTGGTATTTTGATAACTGGGTTAAAACTCACGATGTTGAAAAACCTACAAAACCTAATTGAGCTTTCTAATACAACAGACAGGAGATAACACCACGCTGGTGTGGCTACCAACAGCACTCTCGCCTCTTAGACTGTTTTAGTGGCTTTGGGGTTTTTAATGAGTTTAAGACAGGGAAAAGGCAGACATCTGCTTCATAATGAACATTTTCCCAGCTGCAGCTGGAATTTCTCCTGCACAAAATGCACACAGTGCTATCACTCTGAAAATCCCTGTTTTATTCCCAAATTGCAGAGAGGTAAAGGATGAACCAACAAACACAGCAATGAAGGATTCAGCCCACAGCTCCCAGGGAAATTAGCACTTTGGAGTGTTCTGCACGCTGATTCTTCACACGGAAGCTCCCTTTGAAGCCCCGTTCCAAGCCCACACCAAAGGTGGCTCTGCGTGCGTCACGCGGGCTTTGAGCAGCGGCCTCGGCTCGAGGCACTGCACAGAGACACTAATTAAACAACAGCCCTGTCATCAGCGGCCCCACCGCCGCAAACGGCTGGGGACGTGACACGCGTGCTCCAAGCAAAGAGCCACAAAAACAGCCAGCCCTGCCACGGGGCTGGGGGGACTGACAATGCACTGGAGTGTTTAAATCTATTCGTTATCAGCGTGCTGGGGGGGCTGCAAAGAGCCCTGAGACTGGGGACCCCAAGGTGACAATGCAGAAGGTCACTGTGGGGCTGGGGGAACAAAGATGTTTCAGCACAGGCTGTTACAAATTGAAAAAAGCAAGCATCAGTCTCTGTGTGGCTACAGAGGTTCTCTTGGGACTGCCTTTGTCAGGAAATGCAGAAAATACGGTGTAATAAATGTTATTCAAAACCCCCAAAACCTTTCTCGTTGGCTTTAGTGCTGGCTGCTGATAAGAGACTGATGAAATATCTCTAGTTTTCTGTCAATGTATTGCTTTCACTTAAGAGATAGAAAACAAATGTATTAAAAAGGAAAGATGCCAGGGATAAATATTTTAGTAATCTCAGTCACAAACCTGTCGTATTACAAGGATTACAGTCCATTAGGATTGTACAAAATCCAAGGCAAAGCTTGTAATGCAGCCCTGTCTCGGTGACAAAAACCTCCTAATGTGTTTTAGGAATCCCTATTTGCTAATATTGAAAACATCCTTGAGAGCTACTTGTTATAACAGGGCTGGACTGGGAAAAAACAGCTTAAACCCACCAGTCACTGAAGTCTCATCCTCTTTGCCCAGTCCATGGGGACGGGCAGTCTGGGAGCAGCGTCCTTTGGAGAGGCTTCTCCTGACCCCTCACACTCTTTGTTTGGGCAGCTCCCTGCTCTGGTGCTGAGAGCAGAGGTTGGTGCTGGCTGAGCAGCAGCTGCCAGGGGCACACTGAGCCACCCGTGCCAGGCCTGGCACACAGCACAGCCCCCTGCACAGGGCAGAGCCACCAAGGGGTACCTGCAACAGCAGCAGGGCTGGAGGTACAAGGGGCAATAAATCAGCCCCGAGGTTTTCTGCTAAATAAAGAAATTTTTCTCTTCCAGAAATATCCGCCTGGTAGTCTGGCAGTGACTGCTAGAGGAGATTTACTAAAATGGTACACACTGAAAAAGAAAAATAAAAAAATATAAATCTGACAGGCCCTCCTGAAGGCTGATTTGAAGACCTTCCCTCCAGAAGCCGAGTTTCTGACAGAGCTATCACTGTACATACGGATGTTCTGCACCAGCACAGGGACTCACTAATTAACTTCCATTCCACCTGGCCCAGAAAACCACTCTGAGGGGGAGAGAAGCCATGGACAGCACTGGAGAATCAAACACCAGGCAGGGCTGCTGGAAATCCTACCTGTATCAGCAGCTAGGCAGAAGCTCTGGTAGGTACAGCTGCAATGAATTACCTGATGTCAAATGTTCATTAAGTTTGTCCTTGAAGCAAAGTTAGACTGAGATCTGGAAACTGGGTCACTGGGTGTGATACTCCTTATCAGAGGCGTTATCATATTTGGTTATGCACTGACTGATCAGTGCCATGGCACTGCCTTGGGATGTGCTCTGCTCGGAACAGGGAATTAATTAAAACTGAAGCTAACTGCTACTGATAGTGGTGATGCAGGAAAAGACTAGTACCTGCTGAAAAATGAAGATGGATAAATGCAACATTGGACAAAACAGAAATTTATAGCAAAATACCATTTAAAGAAACAGAATGCAATTTGAAATAAGACTTTAGCTCATTATTTCAATAATTCATATGTCTCTTTCAAAGTTAAAAGGAAACCTGGTCTTCAAAATGTTATTTGCAGCACATACTCAAACTAATGATAATACAGCAATATGGGAGTCACATTTTCAAATGCTCATTTATTTCCCAACACAGCTGCAAAGTGTGCCTATTTAGCCCATGATATAATAGGATATTTTGGTTCTGAATAATTGGACTTGAGCAAACAAAAGAGTCAAAGGGAAAGAAAAGGACTAAGAATTCAGAATTCCCTAGATTTTACCCATGCTCAGAGTCTGAGGACACGAACTCCATGTGGGTTTTAAAAAGCTCTTCTGCACGCCCTCTCCAAATTACTGTGTCTATGCAAATTGTCAGCTCTCATCCGCACTGTCTGATTTGAATGAAATTGGGTATAAGTCAGCTCAGAATTAATTCCAGCAAGATACTTTCAACGTTCTTCTGAGGAGTTTCATGTTCTGTGAAGTCGCTTTGAAAGCAGAGACGCTGCCAGTCCCATCAGGATCCTGCACTTCCAAAGGTCACAGACGAGGTTTCACTAAGCCAACAGTCACAGAGAGAACTCAGCAGCCTGGGGAGGGCATTTGGGAGCTGCTGGAATTCCTGCACTCACACACCCTGGCTCTGCCCTGGACCCCCACCCTGCTCTCCTGACACTGTTGGTCTTTTTGATGCCATCACAGCAGAGAACTTCCCCTCAAACTGGAATGGAAGCAGGAGAGGAAGTGAGCTCTGCTGTCCTCAACATGCCACGTTCCTGTAACAATACCATCACTCACTTTTGGGAGAGAAAGAGACAAACTGGGATCACTTTGCCATACCCCGTGCCATGCCAAGGAGGTGACAGCTCCAGGGACGTAAAGCAGGGTGCCAGCAAGGCTCTGAGGAAAAGGGCACTTCTGTGCTGCTGCTTTGAAAGAAATAGCTACAGAAAGAAGAAATTCTCTGTACCATCCTGGAAAAGCAATGCCAGAAAGGTCTGGGTGAGGCCACGCACAGAAATGGAGATTAGTTACCCACAGGTCTCTTGTCCTGGCACACAGAAGCCATGGATTAGATGGAATCCCTGCTCCCATAAAGTTTATTCAGTTTTATACCAATCCTCAGGTTCTGTAATGCATTCCCTCGTAGCTTTTCAGGGAGTATCCAAATCCCTAAACATAGAAAACTCCCACTTTTGCATGTTCTTCCCTGCCCAGAAATTTGCAAGCCTCCTTCTCATTTTTATCCCTGAAGAGCTCCCCGTACCATCTCCAGTCCTTGTTCATCATTTCTCTCTCCTTCCTGGTCTTTTCCTTTTAGCATTCACCCAATAAAAACACTGTATTTATTTATAAGCGAGGAACTTCTCAGTCCATTAATTTCTTCCTGGCTTACTTAGAATTCCTCTCAGAGATTTTGGCTGTTGCCACTGACACAAATGGGAGCTTCTTCAAATGTCTGTGAGCTGATGTGAAAGCAGCACCTCCCAAAATCAGTTCCAGGACTGAAGAACAGAAAAAGGCTTTTACTCAGGAGCCCTGAATTGCAAAGCTGCGATTGCAAGGAACTGCCCCTGGATTTCACTGGGCACTCAGGACAGCTCAGGTTCATTGCACAGAAGTTGATTTTGACACACTGGGGAATATTGCAAAGCTCTTTTAAACCACATGGCTTTGCTCAGCAAGATGTGTTTGGAAATCAAAGGGTGTAATATCCATATTTGCTCCTGGTCTGCACAATAAATTATTTATTATGTCTATTTCTCATTTCAGGATTCCTAGACAGGTAGTTAAAAATATGTGAAATGATTTATTCAAGGTTGGGAACACTTTCAGCATCCATAATAGATCTCAAAATAAGCCATATTGCTTCCAGAACGTACTTAATTTTTGTAAAACTTCTGAACAATTTAATAAAACGTCTCAAAACCAGATGTGTATAATTGATCTTATAAATTTCCCACAGAAACAGGAGGCACCCTTTATTTTTAAACCCTGAGAGGCACCACATCTATGAGCTTTCTTAAGGGACTAAAGCTCCCCAAAATTCTCTCAACTAAATAAAAATTCTGCTCCGTGATTTGCTGTACCTGAGCTCACCTACCACACACAGATCTCTCCATCCCTGCTGCAGTTCCCTTTTCCCAGGCAGAGCTGGATCCTCTGAGCTACAGGATGTTCCTGAGGGCTTTGTATCCACCGAAACCTTCCCTGGGCTGTCTGCAGTTGGCACAGCACAGAAAAGGACCTGTTCCAATACTATTGTCCAATCCCTCCTGCATTGTTACCAGCTCATTAAAAATAGGACTTTGCCATGTAGTTACTAATTAGTGCTTAGTAAAGATAAGTACAACTTCTGACAGCGAGAGGTAGTGCATAATTTACCTGAGATAAAAGGAAGGGCGTACGCAGTGTACACAGAGGAGCAGAGAGGAGATGGCACTGTATCTATTATGGATAAGCATTTTATTATTCTGAAATTGTCACTTCACCAAATTCATCCTTCCCTTTACAAACCTATTTTTAAATTCCCTATCGCTAAGTAGAAGAACTCTAGACTTGAGTTCTGCTTCGAAGAAGTATTAATATCAGAATACAAACAGCATCTATGTGACTAATTTAATTCTGACACGTAAGCAGAAGGTTTTTGGGATTCCAGGGCTATCTGGTATGGCGTTTATTTGGGTTACTGTGATGTATTTGATCAACCCAGGCCCCACTTAGCCCGATTTGTTGTTGAGGTTTATACTGCAGACTGTGAATCTGAAGAAGAGTGCTATTGTTGATAACATTTTCCAAGTTGTCTCTGTCAAACAGTAGGGTACACATTCATACATTTTTCTAAATGACTTTTGAAATATTTGAAAATATTTCTCATTTAAAAAGATGCACTGACATATTGAAAAGAAAACCCCGTGTATCCAGTTCCTCACTTCCTACGAACGCTGGCGCTGCCAAGCAGAGCCATCAGCTCACGGCTCTTTCAGCCCTTCACTGGTAACATTCAGCACCAGAAAGTCCCCATGCAAATCCCACTCCCAGCTCTGCAGTCTCCACCCTGAGATGAACTTTTTCCATAACCCAATTTCAGCAGCTCCTCAACACCAAGGGAACACAGCACCATAAATAACTGGATCTGGCTGCAAAGCCAGGGAGGTGCTGGAAACCTCTCTGAAAGCATTACCCATGAATTCGAAAAAAGAAAAGAAATCCCAACCCCGTAATCCAAACAAAACGCACTCAGGCGCCAACCCCCATCAGATCCTTCCTGGGTTCAGCTCTCTCCCCTAATGGCTCCATTTGCGAGGTGTGTGTGGGTGACTGGCACACAGCAGGTGTCATTTTCCACCTGGGTGCAGCACCATTTTCCTCCTCCCGAGTCTATATTAGGAGTCGAGGCAATCAGTTCTTTTGGCTTAATAGCTTTAGTTTTCAGCTCCAAAGGAATCAGAGCAATTCTGACAGGTACTGAAGTCCAATTTATTGGAACCGAAATATATACATTTGTCTTCTCTCTCTGTTTATGTCTATTTTTGACTTCAAGCCAACCTTTCCCTAGGAACCACACAGATTTAGTGGTCGCTTGCTGAGTTCTGTATGGCAGCTGGCCAGGTTTTAATTCCCCCAATCAGCTGATAACATTCTCCACAGATTAAATGATTTTGTCACAGGTACCCAGCCTCTGCTTTTATGCTGGCCAAGCCAAAGAGAAGCCCAGCATCTGAACACCTTGCTCCTGTTTCATCCTCTAAGAAATATTGATTGCCAATAAGAGGGGAAAAAAGAGACAGGTACATCAAACAATTTTCTCTAAATCTCAGACCTTTAAACTGTAATTGTTGTGAAGGAAGGGCAATGCATCTCTCAAGGATTCTGAATGCTGCCTCCTCTGCAGCACCACTGGACAAATCTGACTCTAAATGCCTGTTCTCCGAATACCCACAGGGTATGAATGGCCCAGCTGAGTTTACAACAGCCATAAAGAACAGACTTTCAAACTGAGTGTGGACTGATGCATACAGCAGAGTGAAAAATAAACACACTAAAGCTGCTACATAATTCTGTCAAGCATATGGTTAAGTTGTGATTTTATTTAGAAAACAGATTGTAAGAGTGAAGCGATGACAGCTGAGTCTATATTGGTCAGTCATAAATAAGAGAGGATTCTAATCGAGCTGGGCTTGTTACTGATCGTATGCTGCCCCATAGATTTAGTGAGAGCTAATCACTTAGAAAATAGAGCTTTTAAAACACATTTTGCAGTGTGTTTAAAAACTCATTTTCAACTTTACATTGCTCAGTTGAAAAATCCATGATTACTGCACCTAACTTTTAAGAGAGTGGTGGGGGAATTACATTTATGGGCTCAATTAGACTTTCCAGCTCCTTTTAGACAAAATGAATCCCTCTTACACTGCAGAGAAACCTTGACACGGAGCCCCACACAGCTCCCAGCCTTCCTCTGCAGCAGTTCTTGCACGAGCATCAGTGAGTGGCTGCCAGAGCCATTCCCTGCTCAGGCTGACACGCCTGCCCCTCCCAGGCACCGCTCCATGGGGCGCCCCTTCATTGCCAAGGTTCAAATTGAAGTGATGGCTGTGACTTTTCTTTTGTATTTCCAAAGCCAGGAGAAATTTCACACCTCTCAGACTGTCACTCAGCCCCAGGTAGAACGCTGCAGGCCCCAGAAATGTCTACAAAAACAAAACACAGCCTCTCTTTTCATAAACCCCTCATGGCTGGAGCTTCAAGGGGAGGAAACCTGACTTGAAAGCAGCAGCTCTGCAGTTTCAGCACCACCCCACCTGCCCCTGAGACCTCGGGCAGGCAGTCCTGGCAGTCAGACTCAACCCTGTGCTCCAGGAATGTGCTTGAGCAGGAGGTTGGTGCCCACCCTGTGGCTGTGCAGTGGACCCAGCTCTGGCCAGTGTGAGCTCCACTCAGTCTGGCCCAAACCTGCACTGCGAGCCCTGCATGGGGCTGGTTGGGAAGAAGCCTTCACTGGCACAGCATCTCTGAGCCCCCTTTGTGCAATCCCCACCCCATCCCTGCTCCTGGGACCTCGGCCCTAGGGGAAAGCAGCTCATTATTCACACTCGCTTTGGAAGGACACATACGATTGATAACAGCATTATCAGTCCACATCCGAGCTCTGCCGAAATATTTCAGCCCACAGAAGAGAAACAAAATCTCAAAAAATGGTGGCACAACAGTGGCAGTCTTAATGAAAACACGTATTATGAAATACAACATAAACTGCTGCATTTCTTCCCAGCCTCAGCTCAGGCCACTGCAGTTCACTGTTCCAAACGGCTTTAACGTGGTGCACTTAGGGAGCAAGATGGATCAGTTTCTACTTTGTCTCTTGCTGTTCCATTATGTTTTTTTATCTTCTATCATTGTTATCAAATTCGAGACTAATGAACCTGAGATATTTTTCTTGTTTGCTTCCTTTCCATACAAGATGGGGTTTGGGAGGGTCAGAAACTGAAGGCTGTCTCCTTTCTGTATCAGCCACACAGCCCTGGCTGCTCTGCCAGCATTCCTGCCTGCGTGGCACAAATGACAGCCTGTCATTGCTGCCACACGTGTCGGAACAAAGGTGGATTAAATGCTACATTTTGGTTATTAACCTGGCATTCCAGTTGGCATTCACAGGGTACTGCAAACGGAACAAATGCAATGAGTGTGCTGCATTTCTGTGTTTGTTTCCACTGTCAGAGCAGGAGAAGCTGCACTGGAATCTGTCCCTGGCCCGCACCAAGATCCCAGTGTGTGGTACGTGCCTATTACTGAGAACCATTATACAGGAGGAGACAAACAACTGGTAATTACCAGCCTTTACATGCCCATTAGGTTAAGTATTCTTGAAAGTATATTCATCTGCCATCACATTTGCATTCTGATAGCAGATGAGAGGAATTGGATATTAAATCTATTGGCTCCCTCAGAGGGCAAACAGAGCAGAAGAGTCTATTAAATCACAAAAGGAGAAAAAATTCCTCGCTGTTCCCCCTACTGTCTGACCTATCTTCAAACCCTGCCCGTGTTTAATTCAGCAAACGGGGCTGTGAGATCCCAGTACCACTGAAGGGAAATGATCAACTCTCCTGCAGACTGACACTGGGCAATTCAGCCTCACTTTTCTTTCTTGCTTCAGCTCACTTGACTGCAAAATGCAGTCAGAGATTTTTTTGTAAAAGACTATGAAACCTAAAGATAAAAATCAATCTTGTAAGTGCAAAAGTCCTTTTTATCTATTTTTTTTTCTGCCTTAGCATTTACTCAGTTTTAAACAATACAATCATCAGATAACCACGTACTCATCATTTCTAGTTTTCCCAAAGCCTCCTGGCACATTTAGCAGCATATTCATGGAGTCCTCCAAAGAACATCAGCTTTGACTACTGAAGTTTCTTGTCAGGACCTCTAGGAATGAATTCTACACTTCATACATGCAGTTTGTTTTGTTTTGGTTTTTTTTTTTTTTTCAAGTGACATCCAGAGCCATCAGGAGACGTCCCTGGCAC
>QWTY01025457.1:13806-30569 GCA_008033365.1 Pseudorectes ferrugineus | reverse complement strand
AAATGACAGTGTATTTCATAAACAACTGGATGTACCCTTCACCAAAGAACTTTACTATTTTTTTTAAGAAGATTATAACTGAAAGATTAATTTTTCTTCAAATTTATCTTTGAAAAGAGTGAACAAATTCTGTCACAGAGTGTACGAACAAAAATCCCTCCAGCTTGCCCTCAAAAGTCAGAGGAAGAAATACATGTTCTCATATGTGCATACAACACCAACACAAATATCAAATGGAAAAATGAAGCCAAAACATCAGAACTGATAAAGCAGCTCTTTAAATTTGCTTTAATTTCAGTGCATGCTGATTCACGGATGCTTCCTAGAGGAGAGGCCCAGTTCACATTGGCCTCTCAGGATCTAGATATCTGAGCCTAAACATGATGCTTCTGGTTGTAACACCTGCTATCAAACCTCCTCTGCTGTAGACTGCAGCCATAACTCCAAGAAGGCAGCAAAGTGACATCCAGCATGGTCATTCTTCCCAAAAAAAGTGTTGGCCCAAGCCAAAACGTCTTTGGAAATGGAATTTAACATCCATATTGTGATTTTCAAAGTGTTTATTCCATTACAACCAGTGAGGAACAGACTTCAGAGTAAACAGTCCTAGCTCTGAGCATGAGGCCTGTAAGAATCACACGTTTGATAACATTTCCATATAAATTCTTATATTGTAATAGAGACTAAAACTGTATGAACCCTTAGCTTCAGGAACCTCTACCTTAATTCAAAGCTGCCTCCTAGAGCTATGAGTATCAATATTCAAATTATTAATAATGTTCACAAGCTTCTGCTGACTTCTGATTGCCCAGGAGCACCACGATGGCAGCTCTGCATCCACAGGTTTGGGATAAGGCAGAATCAGCCCCAAATTAAGCAAATATGCCTCTACCACAAACTGCACCCTGGGGTAAAGTTCTCCACAAACCCTAGTTTGCATTCTTAAGTAGCCTAGCAGAGCAATAGAGGAAGTCTGAGGCATTAACTTCAAACACTTAAGAGCTTTGCCCATGCCAGCAGCAGTTCTAGATGCTAACCATTATTTAGTTAATAGATAAAACTTTGGGGTCATCTATAAAAAGCCTACAAATGACAGAGTGCAAATATATTTAATTGGTTAAAGTTTCTTAGGAACTGATTAAACTCAAAAAAATATAATTTACTTTTTTTAATTTAATAACAAAAATATTTGTGCAGCTGCAGCAGCAGCAGCAAGGAGTCAATGGCTTAATACAGAAAAATAAAAGTCCAATATATCTGAAGCCAGGAACATTTACTGCAGGGCTGTTCAGAATATAGATAAAAAAATGGATTCCTAGCAGCATTCCTTTAAGCCTAGACACTGCATTTTGCTCACTCTCTCTCACACAATTAACCTGAGAAAACATTAGTGGTTCTGTAAGCCTCCATGGTTTCTTTATGTACCAATCTATTTCTTACTATTGACAGTGTGTGAGGCCAATAATGCATGTTCAAAGGAATAAAAGCTATTTTTAGCAGCCAAAAGGAACAAACTGACAAGGGGAAAAACTGCAGCTACAACAGAACTCCCAAGAACATATGCAATATGGAACAACAGAGGTCACCCTCATTGGAGTGAGTGGTAAATAGGAGAGCATTAATCAGAGAGCTTACAGAGAAGTGTAAGAAATGAGACCACCAGTTCCAGAGAACATGCAGACTGAGCTGCAAGCTATCCATTTTTCACTTTCCAAAGTGTTGTACACATCACAGTCATTTTTTGTTAATTAGTTCCCCTCTTTTAAAGCTGGTCCCTACAGCTCATTTTGATGCCCAATAATACCACCTTTCCTTAGTTTTCCCAGTTTTCAGGTGATTTCTTTAAACATCCTCAGTTTGATTTAATTTGATTTCTGCTTTATATTCTCTTCATTTTCATACTAATACCACATCTCTGTATTTACTCTACTCCCAGATGCCTACATTATCTCCTTTATCATGGAATTTATCTTTTCATCCTTAAATCTACTGATTTTCTTTCTAGTCTAATTTCTTTTTGCTTTCTGTGATGCAGCCTGACCCTTTTATCAGCTATGCCATCACTTTTCTATCATTCTTCTCTCTCTAAAATGACTCCTGAGAGACTGCAGACCTGAAACAGAGATCCCCTGAAGATCATCAGCGTCTGGAGAAGAGAGATTACAGTTTTTGACATCAAAAAAGACCCTGTTTCAAGGCCCTTCCCTCTTACAGAGCCAAAAATTTTACAGCACCATGAGAGTACTCTGCCGTTGCGTTTGATATTCTTTTGGGGGATGTGAGGACTTGAAAACTCCGGTGTGACTTGAAAATCTAAGTAGCTAAATGATGAGAGGTGACTCATTAGCCTCTCACAGGACACAAGAGAATGTCAGGAGGCTGGAAGAATAAGGAACAACTAAAAGAGAGAATGCTTGTCTACCATCCTCAAAACCCAGGCTGTATGGACATATGAAAGCCTGCCAGTCAACTGGGCATGAAGGATTTAATAAATAACCTGAGAATGGAATTTCAGTGTACAGTCATGTGAAATGTGTTTCCAGCTACAATAAAGCCAAAATTCAATAACAAGCCTCAGAAGTGTCTTTAAAGAGAGCATATACTTGAGATTATAGTGAGTTATGGCTATAACCAAAAGTACAAAGAGAACCTCTTTTGATGACTTAAGGTACATATTAAATTATAAATCTATGGATGTCAATGAATATTTTCAGAAAATACCTTCAATATCAATCAAATCAGTGCTGCCATTCTGAAGAGATGTTATTTCTCAACACTGAGAACAAAATCACTCTTAATCCTCACCATAGCTTCCACAACTCAGCTGTTAATCACTGTGTTGTGACAGACATCTCTCTGTATGAAAGGCTGAAGTACCAAAAGAAAACAAAATAAAAATCATAGTTAAATGCATAGCTGAGCAGAGATCTGCTTTGAAATATCCCCACTTGAGGTGTAAACCAACTGCACTTGTCAGTCAGCTTTTTTCCCGTATTTCACGGCACATAATAGCTAAGAAACCAATCCTTTCAGTTTCTCATCTGGCTCTTCACTGTATAATCTTTTAAAATGTCACCCATACTAAACTAGGGGCACCAAGATATCACTTGATAAAGGACCCAAAATGCCATTTGGCTATTTTCAACTTCAAACACAGCAAAGCAGATCCACCTTGGGCACTGTGAACTCTTGCCAAAAAGCTAGAAACCACTGTTAGATTTGATAAAACCAGGAAACCTAAAAATAAAGTGAAATGCTCATCCTGCCACTACCACCCAAATGTGCTGGGGAGAATGTGGCTCTTCCAGTGCGCCCCAAAGCCAGAGCTTGCCAAGGAGCCTGCTCACCTCCCACCAAAGAAAAGGACTTACAAGTATAACCTTAGGCCTTGTTTTACACCACGGAGTCTGGTACATCAGACAGAAAAAAGAGAATTCCTCAGAGAGGTTCAATGCCACTTACAGCTCCACAATCAGAAACTTACTCAGTCTACTCCAAAAGCCGTTGAAAGATTGTGAATTTTAATGATGCTCACACACACACACACATCTACCTCTTCAACAAATTAAACAGTCTTGAAATAAACAGTCCATTAAAATTGCTTTCTCTAATCCACTTATGAAGATAAACAGTTGCTAATTCTTCCTTTATTCTATAAACATCATCCTTCGTTTCTTCATCGTTCAAAGACTGACCCAGGCCTTTCACGTTATACCACAGTGGAATAAGGCAAACCATCCATAGCATATTATGTTAGCATCATAAAGTTGTCACTGTTAAATACTACTGACATTACACTGCTGGTCATAAAAATATCAATTATTAAATGATAAAATGCACGGATTTAATAATATATTAATAAATATTTACTTTAAATAAGTGTTTTAGCATCAAGTGTTTCAGAAAAAGAAAACTTGTCATGCTAATCTAACATAATGAGAAGTATTTTAGGATATAGGATCAACATCTTACCTAGAAAAAAGCCTTATTTCAGGACTTTTTGCAGTAATTTCTGTCCCCAGGATCCACACCATGGTTCTGGTTTTGTCTCTCAGGCTGCAGTGCGCTTTTAAATATCCTGTGAACTGAGAGAAAAGCTTTCACTGAATGTTCTTTCAAATAGATGAAAACAATTCATGTTATAAGACAATTTTTGATCCATGAATAATTACCCACAGTACTCCCAATGGGTCAAGTCTTGTATATTAACAAAAAGTTACATCTCTTTGCTAATATTGATTAGGATCATACATTGATTTTTGGGCTGATTAACTGACTAGCAAAGTGTTGGGTTAGACAATGAAGTCACGTAATGTGGAGAAAAGCACTTTCTACATACTGTAGCTATTTTTCTGCAACAATTACTTCCAGGTGAGCAATTACAGTCCTTTAAGTTCCATCTATAAGTTTATTAGGATTAAGACAAATTATCTGGTAATATCATGACACAGTTTCCCTACTGTGCAAACACTCTTGGCACACTTGCAAATAAACAGCATTTCTAACATGGACATCTGCATTACCACCTGTTTTGCAGCTACACCAAGGAACTGGTTATTAATATAAAAAGCTTCCTTGAAGTTTCATGATTAATAAGAGGCAAATCAGATTACTTTTTTCTCTTTACATTCAAACTCCTTAAAGTATCATGTTTTGAAGAGGCTTTTAACCTTCAGTTGGGGTTCATTGTTACTGCTGCCAGCTGGATTTTTCAATTCCTTCAAAATATTCTATTTACTGCCTACATTATTGCATCCTCCAAACACTCACGGCACGGTCCTGACCCAGTGATCTGATACAACAGAGCTGAAAGGACTGCAAAAGCTCCCTGTAAATCTTCCTAATCACTGCACCATCTCCTGAAAATTTAATAAATATTTCCTTTGAGCTGTAGGAATAAGATCTGCAGCTACTGCAAAGGCTGAAGCTACTCTAGAGAACAACCAAGCGACAAGAGGAAGAAGTTACACATGGTGCTGCAAGGTCAACAACACAAGATGAAAGAGAGAGGGAGTAAACATAACCTCAAAGTTAAATCATTGCATTATCTTCTACACCACCACCTAATGTCCACGCACACGATTCGAGAAGCAGTTCCTGGTTAGGAATTCCTTCAGGTGTGAATTGTTCCACTGCCAGGTGTTCCCTCCCAGGTGACTGCAAACTCCAGCACTGAGAGCAGGTGTCCCAGCTGTGCAAGCAACACAGCTCCTGGCAGACCTCCCTCCTTTGGAGGAATATCTCCAAATATAACTTTGTGGTGAGTATAATTCATTGTTTATAATGGAAGTCATTTCAGCTGCAGCATTTAAAAATTACACACACAAAAAGGAAAATCAAACAGCCACCATTTTTCTTCTAGAGCAAATATGAAACTGGAAGAATTAAGGGTAGGGATACAGAAATCCACTGTGTCTGGGATTTAAGGCAGGCAATGCACCCAGGGAAGGACCCGGCTGAGATAGAGGAGGAGGAGCCACTGCCGTTTATCTAAGAACAGGGCAAGTAGTTGGAGCACAGAGAAATACGAGGTGTGGCACAAACTCAGGGCTCCCACAGATCCAGCTCCATGAAGTGGAGAGATGGGAAGCACACTTATGGTTCTTTTCACCTCTGAACCACCAGCAACAGCTCTGCTGAGGAAGAGGCACATTCAGCTGGTTTTTATAATGTAATGCACAGGGATTTCGCACCCAGCAAGAAGTCATTACATAACAATAAACTTAATTCACAAATGCTTTCTTTCTTTTTCTAGAATCTCTGCACGTACATTCTGTTTTCATCATGCACCTGAATAACCTTTACAAAAAGTTGCACACTGCACGTGCCACTCAGGAAGAATCTATGTAATCAGCATTTCACCAGGGCTAATTTCTTTCTTCTTTTTGGAACAATCTCAGTTACCAATTAGACCTCTCTTTCTCTGAGATAGGAGCTGCTTCCCAAAGTTTATACCTGAATGGTTTTCCTTGGCAGAAGTGACATGAAAGAACTAACCATTAAAACCTTAGTTATTTTACCTGTATTCTTTCTTGCCTACAGCACTAAAATACTTATCCAGTATAAAACCATGATGCAGCTTAGAATATTTTTTTCCTGCTTTTGTATATCAACCTCCCAAAGAGAGAAGCATAACTTAACAACCCCCTAAAACATAAAAGTGTGGTCTTTGTACAATCATAAATACAGAAAGGAGTGCTCGCTGCCCTTGGGGGTGCCAAGAGATTTCAAATGCACGGTATTTCTTTCACTTCATCTAAAGTATTTTATAGCATTACCTGTTTTCACAGTGTCTCTTAAAGATATTTAAGTTTCAGCATGCTTTGCAACAGCCAAATGACAGCTTAGCAGAGGATTACCTGTTCTCGTCTCTGCTGGTTATTTCTCCTTCTCACACCAAGGAACATCACTGGCAGCATTGTGCAAACATCAGTGATTACTTTGCTCCACTGCAGCACCATGTAGCAGCCCCAGCTCTGGCAGTCCTGACCAGACATTCCTCCTGGAGGGTTCCCCAGGGTCTGGGCACAGCAGCCTCACTCCCAGAGCCATTAGGATGAGGCAGTGGGCGAGCAGAGGCTGTGCTGCCCAGCACGGGAGCGGAGGGAGCGGCACAGCACGTTCCGTACCAGCGACTCTCACCAAGCGGTGCCTCTGCATCACAGAGCAGCTTAATAAGGGGCCTATCTTGCACAACACAGCTGCTCATGACAGCCCTCCCGGACTCATCTGACAGAGAAATTAAAACAGTGCAGTGCAGAATAATGCAAAAAGCCATATGCCTCTTTCTATCCCTAAACAAAGGACATGGTCATTTTCAAAAAGCCCTTTTCCAAATCTGCCTGGCTGCTGGATGGACGATCATTCATGAGTAACTTCTGGATGCTCACAGGTAGTGCAAAAGCATTAGAGAGAGCTGAGGAGTTCTGTGTGAAGCCCATAATTAAGCAAGCTAATGATCTGAGATGACGATCCATGGCAGAACTGGTTTGAGTTTATTTTGAACTGGCTTTAGAATTCTCAAAGAAATGTTTTGCATTAGTGGATAAAAGGCCCTGGTAAGTAATTTGTGCTCGCTGATAGATGTTAAATGCCTCTCAGAAAGCATATAAGAAGTCCCTGAAATGCTACAGATTATTACAGCCAGCATTTCTTCCAGTTAACATATCCAACCAACAGCAAAAATCAAAGAATAATTTTAAGGTTGAAAGGGACCTTTGGGCCTTATCTGATCAAACCCCTTACTTTAAAGCAAACAAAGGTTTGTAAATCAGGACCCTGGAGCAGTATTTTCAGTCCAACCATATCTCTTGCGGGACTGGAAACAATGATGTGCACAAGTCTCAAACACGGGTTTAAAGGCATAAGATTTTCAAAACCGAAACTGGGTTCATTCTATGTGGCATTAGTCACAGCAGCTCTAGCCCTTACAACCCTTGCAAAAATGGGGTATGGAGAACTACTGACATTTTGCTCACACAGACTGTATCACTCGGCACTTCTAAAAGTCTTGAATACCCTGATTTGAAATGCCCCAGCTGTACCTCACAGCAGCAAGGGCTCAGCTTCCCCCTGGGCTTCCCTTTTGCTCGGCCACCTCGGGGGGGTGACATTTCCAACAGCTCATCCTCCCTGGATGAGCAAGTGTCGCACGCCACAGGCACCGCACGGCCGCGCATCAGCGCGGGGGCTCTGACCCAGAAAGAGACAAGGGGCTGATGAGATAAACTGTGTCTGTCCCGAGCTGAGCACTAACACAGCTACACTGTACTCGCAGCATACCCAGCAAAAATATCTGTTCTTTCAGAGGATTTATTTTTGCACAGCATTTCCACAGTAAACAAACACTCCTGATGGAAACTGTGTCAACGGTACTGTTGAAAAATGTTAGACCAGACACTCTGATCACATTTTCAAACTCCTTTATGTTCTTTTTTCACAAAAAAAAGAAGCTGTCAGGATTTATTTGCCATCTGATTATTACCTCTGTGTTAATTTTTGCTTATTATTTGGCTTAGTTTTAAATTTTTATTGAGATCTATTCTAGGTGGAAACATTGTCCTTTGAATAGGTATAATCATGAGACAGTATAAAATAATGTTTTCTCTAACATCTCCCTTTCCCACCCGGATGCTCATAAGCAGGCTTTACTTCCATTGGAATATTCATGGGGTATAAATAATAAAAAAACATGAAAGCTGCTGGAGTGTAGGTAGAAGATTTACTCTCCTTGCTAGTTCTTAACTTTCACCTAACTTCCTTACAACTGGTACAATAACTTGAAGCAAAATCTGTCCTTTGAGAGAAACTTCTAAGCAGTTAACAATGTACTCCATCTTTTAAATCCACACACTGCCACAGGATATTAATGTAAGAGTCCCATCTCTGATAATGTACACTGCTGCCTATTAAGGGCAGGAGCTGGGGAAGCTAAAGAAATGTTTTTCAAAATTAAGCAAAGGAAAATTTTTTGTGCTTAAGCAGATGGTATGCAGAGAAAATTTTAAAACAAACTTATTTCCAGTCTCTCCCAGGACAGTTCTCTCTCCACCAAACATAGTCTATTTTCCAAAACATTTTTGTCATTTACCTCTCACTAACTGAGTAGTTATCCACAGGCTCTGGAATTTCCTTTGAGCCTCTACAGATTTCGTGCATTTAGTAGACAAAATCTTGAGCTAAAAAATCCAAAACCACAACAGTAAGAAATGAATATTTATGTTCTAAGAGTTATGGCTCATTATTAGACAGTATTTCCCCCAAACTGTTGAGGTTTATTTTAGTAACTAATCAGCAGACATATATTGCCTTATAAACCATTACTACTCCATCTGCATAATTAATAGTATATGCAGCATTCTTGAAAAAGTACAACTCAAGGTGCATTTACGAACATTTTGTGAATCATTTAAGTACTAACCCTTTCAGCTGCAGGGTAGGTTTGCTATTTATGGAAACATGAATTGAAATAACACAGCTTTGCTTGGAGTTTAATGGCTACGGCTCCTTTGCTAGTCACAGAATTTTCAAAGCAGCTACCAAACACTTTAATGAAGATTTGAAAGAATTGGAATATTCCAAAACTCCTCTTTACAAATTTATTTTGCTTCATGAAACTTTGATCGATGGACCCTCTTCAAAGTCCTAAAGCCTGTCTTTATGAAGTAGCTGTTAGCAATCTAGTAAGGTGATTTATGTTGTGGACATTCTTTCTGGGAGATTTCAGAAGTTGACTGTACATCTAATTTACAAAACTTCTTTTGCAAGACTGCTGGTGAATGTTTTTGCCATGTTTGACTCTTCCCTGGCAGAGCCAGCACAACAGGACGTGCTATTTAGTAAGTTAGTCATCTTGAACATCTTTGCCTTTCAGAGCACAGAACATTAAGCTAAACTAAGCTTGCACTGAAAAAGGCATCAGAGTTTCACCAAGAGCGTTTTACAAGATGCACTCAACACTTTACATTATTTGTCCTTTCTTCAACTCATGTATTTTGACATTATATTCCTACAATATAATATCAGTCACCCACATCTATTTTTAAGCTATCCAGGTTTAGAATCAAGTGATACTTCCATTGCTATAAATCAGACTCTTTTAAACGCAGCAACAAGCAAGTGTATTATTAATTCATTCTAATAAAACAAATCTGCTTTCAAAGCAGTGACCCCAATTAATCGGGTAAATGGAAGAGAATGGTAAAAAACCCCAAAACAAACAAAAAAAACAAACCACAAAAAAGATTTGCAGTGGGTTTGTCATTTCTTCCAAATGCTTTGGACCAGCCACGAGGCCTTGCCTGACCCAACTCAGCTGATTAAAGTCCCCAAGGCATTAACAGAATAAAGTGCACACTTAGCATGATTCTGACAGTTCTCCTATGCCTTGAAGCACTCCAAGATGTCCCAAGTTCAGGGTAATGTTCAGCTGGAAAGTACTAGCAGCTATCCTGCTTCATGCCATCCAAGGAAGAAAGGCATCAAACCCCAGCTGTCCTTGGTAGCAGGGTTTTGGGTTGTGTTTAAGTTTTAGAGCTAAAATATTTCAGACCAGTTTGTAGAATGACAGAGACACAAACCCATCACTTCATGGAGTGGTTTGGGTTGGCAAGTCCAACATCCCTTCAGTGAGCAGGGATGTCTTCAACTAGATCAGGTTGCTCAAAGCCCCATCCAACCCGGCCTCGAATATTTCCAGGGACAGGGCACCTCTTTGTTGCTGTGTTTCACCACCCTCACTGTACAAAATTTATATTTTATACCTAGTCTGAATTGACCTCTTTCAGTTTCAAACCAGCACCCGTCGTCCCATCACAACATGCAATACTAAAATGTCTGTGCCCACCTTTCAGCCTCCCCTTAGGTACTGAAAGGCCACAATAAGGTATCCCCAGAGCCTTCCCTAGGCTGAAGAACCCCAAGCTCTCTCAGCCTTGGCACAGGGACTGACCTCCCCACTCCCCTGTGGGCCTGGCTCAATCCTCAGCCCCAAACTGGATACTGTACTCCAAGCCTTGCAAGACCTGAACAGAGGGGAAGGGTGGGAAGGGTGCCAGCTTCACTCTTATTAACACAGCCCAGGTCACAGCTGAACAGCAGGAAGACACTAGAACATATATTAGAATCCTACATTTGTACTACATTACAAACACACATTGTTGCTAAACCTTCAAAAATGCATTATTTGAAATAAAGCTACAGTTTGTAATTAAGATGAGCAGTTACATTAACAAAAACACATAGAAGACAATGAAAAAAATCCAACAGACAAAAGACTGAGCAGCTTTTTCCTCTTGGGCATAATCTTTAATAACAGAATCAGTCAATCATTCTTTGAAATTCTGCTATCAGGACAAACAGAAAATGTCTCCAGGAAATTTAGGATGATGGTGTCTGGAAAACAAAGAAAAGAGCATTTCCAAAGCATTTATATCTCCAACCAGCATTTAACAGATGCCTTTATAAGCCTTGAGATGCAAGGACTGGAACAAGATGCTCTGTGCATTATTTTCTCACCCCCCCGTTGAAATCCCTGTCTGTGTAAATATAGGTAACAGATTTTATGTTCTTACACTGAATCAAAGAGGTTTGAAGTACAATGGCAGTTTTTGCAATACTTATCCAACCTAATGGGAATTCACACACACCCCAGAGGAAGTTTTACTACTTTAAGACAGAAGCAGTGTAGAATGTGGTTAACACCATTTAGTATTTGCTGACCATTAAAACATTCCCCCCTACCACCACAAACTGATATTTTAGGGACACATGGGCCCAGTGTTTTCACCATTTCCAGTACCAAAAGTGGGCTGCACACAAGCCAAGTAAAGACATACAGAAAATATGAATTACTAAATTATTCCTAGTCAGATTATAAAGCATTGCTCACCTGCAGGCACATTTTGATGGCTTTTGATGGTCCAGCAGGTCATCTTTTGACTCTAAAAAAAGACATTGAAGATTCCTGTGCAAGCCAGCCTCAAAGGCAAAGATTTGCCAAATCTTTCTTACACATACAAGAGAAAGCCGTTTCAGGAGTGCGGGGTAAGAAGAGAGAGAAGCTGACAATGTGGAATAGAGGAAAAAACCAGCAGATTTTTTTTCCTAACAAGACTCCATTACATACTTCTAATTATATTTACTCAGAAATAATATCGGTATTTGGAGTGATAATAAAATTACAAAGGCAGTACATTGCAAAAAGCGTTTCCATAGCTATTTCAGTGTTCCTTCACGAGATGAATTATTAACATTAGTATCACTGCATTTTTGAAGGCAGGGATGTGGAATCATGAATTCATCACCGACAAGACAGAGACGCTGCACACATTTGCAAGGAACAGTCTTAAAATGGTGGCAAAAAAGCAACAGCACCTCTTGTTTGCTATTGTGAAGAGTTATGCATCATCTTATCAAGGAGGAACAACACATGATTTTACTTCTTTCTAACCCAGGTAGCTGAAATTTGCAATTAGAAATACTGTCACAAGTTACTTACAAGTGGGTTGTACAGAATTTCCCCTGCCAAAATTATTCAGCAGATATGTAAATAATTTTGAAAAGCATCTGGCTCCAAGTTACCAGGTTTTGCACACGGATGTCACTTTATGCAAATTATCCCGTAAACACGTCAGTATGTTTCAAAATAAGACACAGCAATGGACAAACTGTTCTAACTCTACCAGTTGTGGCAGATGGCAGGATGCAGAATGTCTGGAGCCTGCCAGATCCATGGCTTCATCTGGAGAGGACAGCCTTGGGAGGCGTGGCACAAAGGAGGCCAATGACCACTATTTCCTTCCCCCCACCATCCTTTTCTCTTTATACCTTCCACATCCCAATCTAGTAGGGCTAAGTGTCAAAAAGATTAAGGTGTGAAAAAAGGATATTTAGGCCTAGCCAGGCAGTCCAGCTAAGGACAGGTAAATGCCTCAGCACAGAGTTATAATAGCTTTATTCATCAGATGCTCTCCAACAGAGACCAACACCATCTTTGAGAAAAAAAAAAAATACAAAAACAAAGGTGGGTTTTCTTGTCTAGGATAATTTGCTCCTGGAAACCTGCTGTTTGGAAGCCTCTTGAACCTCAGATGACCAGGCTACTAGACACCGTGGCTCTGGGGTTTTTTTCTCCATAAGTCTATCAAATTTACTTTCTGAACTTTTAGTTTTGTTCCCTATTGCATCCTGCAAAAGTAAATATCACAGCTTAATTAACTATTTTAGAGGAAAACCAAAACAAAACATCCTCAAGAGCTTCAAATTTTTGTTGCAACAGTATTGCCCAGGAATTTCATATCAAAGCCCCAGGAAAAGCAGCATTGCCAAACAAAAAAATGTATTACAAATTAACATAGAACATCTCACATTGGAAGGGTCCTATAAGGACCATCAAGCCAAACTCCCTGCTGGTCTCAGGACTACACAAAACTAGACCATAAGACTAAGAGCAGTCCAGACACTCTTTGAATTCCGACAAGCCTGGTTATGTTCCACATTCACACTGCACATCTCTATAGAACTACTCCAGCATAGCCTTGTGCAGAAGACAAAAAACTCTAGATATTAACTCCAGAGATAGAAAGTTTGTATCTAGTGCCCAAAAGTTATGCTCTTTTTCAATTTTAGTAGTATTTTTTTCCCACATGCACTCAGATTATGCGTATTTCTAAAATACATACCAGAACTGTCCAGCACAGAGCACTGATGTATCAAAAAACCCCTGTCACACTTAGAACCTTTTAAGGACCCTTGCAATGCTTCTCATTCCATGATTCAGTATGTTGCAGTACAGAATAAAAGTGATAGAATTAAGAGCAATATAAAGAAGCAAAAAATTTCAGTCAGCATTGAGTAGTTGTCTCCCAGTAGAGTTTTTCAGCTGCATCCCACACAGCTGGTGCCAACAGCTCAAGAGGGAGTTAGGCAAGACAAAATTTTTCCAAAGACTTTGTGTACTTTGAAGTCAACATAGCTATCATAATCTATTGCTTAATTCCTGCTTTCTGAATGTCTGGGAGCAGCCAGACATTCCGTTTGATTCAGAAATTGCCTTAAAGAAATGGAAAAAATAAAAAGAAAAAAGAGATTAATTTCATTGTAATGGAGAGCAGCACTTTAATCTGATGACTTTCAACTTTTACCACCTATTTACTACACACTGCACCCAGCTGTCTGCTTGGGGAGGTTTGATCTTGGTATACAGCACATCTTAAAGTAATGAAGGTCCTTTTTTATTCATTAAAAACACCAGGAAATTGTCCAAGTATTTTAGATATTTCTCCTGACTCTTCGGCAAATGCTCTAATATTTGATTACTTTCCATATTTATGTTGGCCTAATGGTGGTTTATGTGCATTTAAGAGCACTACTGGAGGTCTTCTATCATGTCCCAGCAATGCACTGCTCAGATATAGTTTAAGTAAAATCTAAATGACATTATCCAAATAACATTTCTCATCTAATGATTCCTGACTAGTCATGATAAATTATAGAAAGTCACAAGCAAACTGACTCCAGGAGATCGGTGTTAAATAGCAAACATAACTGCACTTGTTGCCACATCTATTTTCACATGGCAAGGCAAAAGAAGAAGCTGGATGCTATGTTAATGCACTGGCTGTTTCCCAACATCCTCTTGAACACATCTGTTGTATCTTTCCCCTGCAAAAATACTTATACAAGTAGAATCAGCACTTCCATTGCTTCTTACTTAGCAACTTAATCTAGCACTTTACTTACCCAAAAATGGATTCTATTTTTATATTTTTTATAAGGCAAACAGCCCCAATATCCTAATGCAGCCAACATTCTTACTTCTCTTTTTAAACCAACAAGAAAGATCAATCTAATATTTCTAAGAAATAGAATATTTTCTCAGTTTTTGTAAAACCAAGACTGAGCAATAGGATATGCAACAGTTAGTAAATTATCTTCTCCTGGCACTACAGTAGCAACAACTAATGAACTGGAATAATTATTAAATTACTTGATTTCTTTGGCAAAGCACCCCAAGAGAGTCCTGATTTCCCCAGTGATCTAACAAGATGCCATTTGTACATAGACATTGTTTAAAAAAACCCAAAAGTTTCAGAACTGACCGGTTGATTTAGAATTTATCAGACTGTAGAGCATCAAGTGATGCAAACTAAGTAACAGGGGATGACTGAAATAATAGAAATATATTTCTTTCAGACACTATTAAAACTTCATACATATCCCTTAGGGCCATAAAAATATGTGCATAAAAATGCACTTATGCTCAGGAGACTTTCAATCTATGAATAGTTTATCAAAGTCACCAAGTTTAGACACAGTAAAAACCTTTCCACAGAATGAGGGCTTCCCAATCTGCCTTTCCTACACACTTATATCTATTACACAGGAAACATGAGAAGTTCTGCATCAAATTTTACATTCTAATTAATTTCAACTGTATTCACCTCGAGCATTTTGGAAAGCGAGCTCACTTGCAGTCTCCTGGAAAAGCTTTTTAGAGATATGCAAAATCTCTCAAAACCTAAGTGTTAGGCTAATCCAATAAAACACCCAAAGCATCCCAATTAAACAAAAAAAAAAAGTTTAATATTGAAAATTCCACCTTGCTGATAAGTAGCTTCATGTAAACTTGACTCATGTAAATAATTCACAGCATTATGCAGGAAATAGTTTAAAAGTTCCAGGGTTTTTATAAACTCCAAAGAAAACTATGCATTAGTATTAGAACAAAATGTTTGCTTTTATTTTCCAGCTTCTTTTCCCAGTTCCCTCTGGGTGGGATAAAAATATTTCAAGCCAAGCTGCAGTTAGCTACGAATATAACTGTGCATACCAAAGAAAACCAGATTCATTAAAATACATCTAGCTGTAGAGATCCTCCACAAAGCAAGATCTATCACAAGTCATAAAGTGCTGACTTCAAAATGAAAGCAGAGCTGCCTTACACAAACTTTATCTTCAGCTAAAACTCAAACGATCATTTCAATCCTCTTCTAACATGTAACATTTTAAATTCTATTATTAATGCTGCTTTCTTTATGCTGTTGAATACTCACACCAGAACCATGGACACAAACTGAAAGTTGCTAAAAAACTTGGATGCATAAAGCTAGAGTTTTATCTGGAAATGAAGGAACATCACACCACCTACAGCCAGTACAGACTTTATTAGCCCATCTCAGCTCCACTTAGGGCACCCATTCAGCTTTCAGGATTATTCCCAATAGGTTAAAATCCTGACAGTATTAGTCAGAAAAATTAAATTAGTCTTTACCAAACCACTTTGACATAAGTTATTCCAGGGCTCATTAGATCAATCCTGAACCATTAAAATGCTTTAGTACTGACTGGGAAAGAGTGAGACAATTCACAATTGATTTCTGCGGAAGCTAAATTAAATTACATGGAGTTATATGTCTAGTTCAAAAAGGACAACAACAAGGCAATGCTGTGTGCTTTTTAAAGAAAAAAAATTCTCTAATCTCCACTTCCTACAAGAGTCTTTTCCAGTTTCCATAGAGAAAAACCCAACTGATACAGGCATCTAGGTGCCTTTTGTAAAGGGTTTTGGGGGGTTTTTTTGGCAAGTATTTAGTGAAAAATTTGGGGCTTTTGATCTTCCTGTCCAGAGAGGCCTAAAAAGATAAGACTCTACCTTGGGCCTTGTAAATTCTGCACATAAGACTTCATTTATGGCAATTTCAAATTTACCTGGACCATATACAACTTACACACAGTCTTTTGCTTATCACTGCTTTTTCATTGTAAGCTTCCATGGCATTTTCCATCTGCCGTGCTATTGGCTGCCTTCAGATTTGTTACTTTTGAAACTATCTCCCCAACCTCTCCTCAGAGTTGTGCACCAAAATATGACCTAACATTCTACAAACACCATATTACCTGCCCTTAATGGGGTTTCCCAGAGCTCCATTCTTGGCCCTGTGCTCTGCAACATCCTGAATGACTTGGACACAGGACTTCAAGATACTAAGTTTGGAGCTGCTAAAAAATTGGGAGGAGCTGCTGACTCCCTTAAAGGCAGAGGGGCCCTGCAGAGAGACCTTGATAAATTAGAGGGCTGGGCAATCACCAACTGTGTGAAGTTTAACAAGGATAAGTGCTGGATTCTGCACCTAGGATGGGCAATCCTGGATGTACAGATTGGGGAATGAGAGGCTGGAAAGCAGCCCTGGGGAAAGGGACCTCGGGGTCCTGGTCGATGGCAAGTTGAATGTGGGTCAGCAGCCAGGAGGGACATCCCTGTC
>QWTY01025457.1:0-13728 GCA_008033365.1 Pseudorectes ferrugineus | reverse complement strand
CCTGCTCTGCTCTGAGCTGGGGCGACTCACCTCGAGTGCTGGGGGCACTTTTGGGTGCCACGATATAAAAAATTTATTAAGCCACTAGAGAGTGTCCAAAGGAAGCCACAAAGATGGTGAAAGGGTCTTGAGGGGAACCCACATCAGGAGTGGCTGAGGGCACTGGGTCTGCTCAGCCTGGAGGAGACTGAGGTCAGACCCTATTGCAGTTACAACTTCCTTGTGAGGGGAAGAGCAGAGGCAGGCACTGATCTCTTCACTCTGGTGATCACTGACAGGACCCAAGGGAAAGACATGAAGTTGTGTCAGGGGAGGTTTAGGTCAGATATCTGAAAAGGGTTCTTAACCCAGGGAGTGGTTGGGCACTGGAAGAGGCTGCCCAGCAAAGTGGTCACAGCACCAGCCTGACAGAGTTCAAGAAGTTCTTGGACAATGCTCTCAGGCACATGGTGTGACTCTTGGGGTGTCCTTTGAAGTGCCAAGAGTTGCACTTTGGAGATACTTGTAGGTCCCTTCCAACTCAGAATATTCTGTGATAACAAAAATTAGGAAATGTTTTAGACAGGCATATCTTTCTACATTTAGTGCTACACAGTTTGTTATCCCTTGTTATATTATAAGTCAGGAGGAAGAAGCAGTATTTACTTTTTCATATAAATGATAAAAGACCACCGCTGTGCACAATTTAGTCATCATGCCCATTCCTGTCACCTTGAAACTCACTAATGGTTAACCACAGAAAAATACTGCAGAGCATTAAATGCTAATAGAAACTCGTGTCCATTTCTCCATGGATAAATTTATCTGAACACACAGAAATCCCTTAACAAGCTTTGCATTGCACAAAAAGACATGAAGTAGTTATTTCACATTTTTGTTTCAGATTACAAAAAGCTTCCCTTCAGGAGCATCAATGTAGCACTGAAAGCTGGGCTCCAGCCACTGTTTATCAGGACACATAAAAGTAACCAAAAAATCAGGTCCTGAGCTGGAAAGTCAGAGAAAGAACATTTATGTAAACTATTCCACTGCCAAAACAATTCCTTGCCATCTAACGTGGGCCACGCAACTTGCCCAAATACCCAAATTCACTTTCAGACCCACCAACTGTTTTCCATCAAATCATTTCTAGCTCTACAGTGACCTGCTCCAAGCAGAACCCAACAGTGCAAAGTCTGAACTTTCAAAATTCAGTGGACATAGTCACAAGATCTTTGATGATGAACTGCTGTTGGTTGGCAGGGGGACAGGAGAAAGTCTGGTGACCAGGAAAAATCGGGAAAAGAGAATCAGAATGTATCTGGGAGCAGTGTGTCTCCAACTCTGTCATCACCAACAACCTCCAAGTGCCCAGTACAAACAAGGGCATACAAGAGTGGAAAGGAAACACATTTTACCAGCAAGGCAATTCTTCCTAATTTTTAGTAGCTCAGAAATTTAACAGAATAGAGCAGCCTTGGAGACTGCCTTTTCCACAAGAGACAATGTGGATTTCATGTTACACTAATTACAGAACTGTTATTAGTACTGGAGAAATAACCTGCCAGTTGGACAGCCTAAGCCCACAATAAAGTGCAATGTGTGAAATAGTCAGCTCTAGAGGCACATGGGACAGCATAAACATAGCTGCTGTTCTAGAAGGGTGCAACACACTCCTGGCAATTAAACTGGCTGTTGCTAGAGAAAACATCCAGCAATTCATTTGAAGAAAAAAAGAAAACATATCCTTTCTCACAGAGATGCACAGGTTATGTGCGAGTTTGTTCAACAGGAGGATTTTCAGACTGTCTCAGCAGGTGAGTGATTCCTCTGAGCAGATTAATTTGATTTTTGGTGAGATTTTTGGTCACCTGGAATTTTCACAAGTCAAAATCCATACCCAATACACTGCTCTGCTCAGTCCTGAAAATGGATTTGTTCTAATAGTCGAGTACAGAAGCAAACCTTGTGGTTTCCTCTCTATGAGCAAAGTAGGGTTTAGAGGAAATTAGGTGTTAAGAAGCTCAGGCTTTCGCTGTAACCTGTGTGACATCCCATAGGTGGCATCTAGAGACAAATCAAAGATGCACCACAAGATGAAAAAATGAATTTTTGGCATGGCAGGAGCAATTTTGTGCTTTAGAGTACATGTATTACACCATATGGATATGTACATATTATACTGAAGAAAGTTCCTATTACACTCTCATCTTTCTAATGCCTGAAACCAAGTCATAAGGTCAACAGTTGTGATACCGATCAAATCCAATTAGGCTCCCTGCAGGTCGTCATTTTTCCCTGCATTAAACACTACAACGTACAAGAAACAGCCTAGTAAATAAAGATGCTTAGAGACTGAATCTCCTAAGACCACATCTGTCTCTAGTTGCTGCTTTTTACCACAACTCCATTAAGTAAAAAATCACTTGTCACACTCTATCTTTTAAAGCAAATATACTTCTTCTATTTTATCAGCTAAAAGTGTTTCTGACCTACAGTGAGTGGACTCTTAGCACCTTCCCATGTTCCTTCTCCTTGCAGTGCAGCATTAGTATCTCCATAATAACAACTGCTTCAGTGACACAGATTATAAATGAGCTCTTTACCAATAGAAGTCTAAGCTTTATAGAAAGAACATATTCCACAAAGCTTTTATTGAAAGCATTTGCATAGAAATAACCTTGCACTGAGGAGAAGAGTGGACAAAAGACAGAGAAACTCCACAAATGGTCAGGAGTAAGAGGTGAAGGGAACACCTTGCAATGCTTTGATTTCTAATTAGAATGCAAGATGCTTGAAGCAAATCGTAGATCTGAGATGGTCAATTAAGAGTGCTGTTATTGTTCTTCCACTGTAAGACCCCCTCAACCTTGCAAAAGACAGAAAATCATTACAAAATGGTTAATGCTTCAGTGTCTAGGTAGCTATCCTTTGGAGAAGAAAAAGCTTATTTCTATCAAAATACAGATATAACTAGAGTAATTTTATCTTCTTGTTTCCAAGGAGACAAGTGACCTCTATATACTTCTCCTAACAAGTGTATCAAAGTCATATCATAGCAAGTAAAGCCATGAAAGCCATAAGAAAGCAGCTCAATGCAGAGACAATCTGCTGCTCAAACCTGAAGTTTAACAGCTTGGGTAGTTTGCCAACACAGCTTCGCTATTGGTGTCGCTTCCCGAGCTTCCATTTAACAGAGCATTCTCTGCAATAGATATTGCCAATCTTTACTTCAAGGGAAAATAACAGGCAGGAAAGGCTCCAATATGGAAGCACAGACAGTATAGTACAACCAACAATAGGGGCAATAATCTAACTCTAGCACTCATGGGGCAAACCTTCCTGAGATCCAAAATCCATCCTTTCACAGCCCGTCAGCAACTCTCTGAAGCCAACATTTATGTTGTATCAGCAATTCTCCTTTTTAGTATTCCAGAATCTCAAGAGGATTCTGCTTTCTTCCTCAGCCAAGCTCGGGAAACCTACTGGAGCCCACAGTATGTCTAATCACATTTTCAATGCCTTCCTAATCTACAAAAAGCAGATTTGTTTTGGCAAAGTGCACAGTTAAAGAGATTCGCTGTCTTTCCCCACATCCCTATTGAGTGTCACTCACATGTTCACAACATACTAGGGAAACACTGAACCAGCTTTTTCTTGGAGAAACTGCTTCAAGTTTCTCCAGTCGAAGTTCACCATCCATTCCCAGGTACGTGCACACATTTTGACTTCCTTGTGTCGCTCACCCTCATTTTCCTGCTGTTGTTCCTCCATGTATTCACTGCAGGCAGAAGGCTGTAAAGCTGACATGGAGATGGTGAGCTGCAGGACTCCGGGGTGCTGCTGTGAGCAAAGAGCATGCCTGGGGTAACTTATGACTAATTTCAGCCTGTCCTGATCTATCTCAGCTGACAGCAATAACAGGAAGCAAAAAAAAAAATAATCATTAAAATATATGAAAGCCCTAGACACCAGTTCTATGTTGTAATTATGCAGTAGATTAATGGGTTCTTTGTGGCATTTCCAAGATCAGCTTTAGAGCCCTGTGCTACTTGTGTGGTAGGGCTGGGAAAGGGGCCTTGAGAGATTCACAACTGTGGATGGCAAATTCCATCATCCTAAACATCTACCTGGGCACAGACTAACCAAAAATTCAGGAAAAGTGACAAGGAAAAGTTTTGATTCAGGAGACAGAAAAAAAGAAGGTGGAAGAGACTGTTATTTTAGACCTGACTAATGAAGCATTTGAGAATATAAATGTGTGAAGGTGTTTTGAATGAGATCATGAGAGACAACGCCAGTGATTCTGCAGAAAGTAAGAAGTGAGAAAAGCTGAACAGGAACAAGACAGCTCTAGGTCAAACTCACAGGTGCATCAGATGAAGCGCAATGCTAACAAACACGGGAGAAAAACATCAGCATGTAATGCCAGAATTGGGGGTTGCAGTGTGAAGTGGATTTGTGGAAAGACACAAATAGCAATAAGAAACATAAAAAGCTAGACCTAGACAAACACAAGTCCAGGATTTCTCCAACAAGACAAATTGCAAATGCAAAAGTCCCCAAACACTTTCAATCCCTGTTTTGCTTAATCTTCAAAGAAGACTAAGAGATCAGATATTGAGCATAGCTGGTGATAAGAGAAAACAGAATAAGGAAAAGAGTTTAAAATAAAACCAGCAAAATCCCAACACCACACAAAATTCCCACATACACAATGATAAGTATATCTTGCTGGAAAACAGATCTTTTTATTTTACTCCCCTTGATCCTGCAGTTGAAAAAACACACAGAAGAGAAAGTAACAGAAGAAAACCCACATGGCAGGGGCCTGATGAATGCTCAGGTGCAGGGCTTTCATCCACCACCAACTCAACAGCAGAATTGTCACTCAGGTTTTTTACCCACTGCTATTTGTGACAAGTTTTACAGGCAACCAGCTGTAATCCAGGCTTCTTTCTACTACAGAATTCTACATTTTCCCATCCTTTTGTTACCATATACATGCTGCTGTATCATATTCTACCTCTTGACCAGTCAAGCATGTCTTACACTCTCATTTGGTTTGTAATTCTCTCCTTTCCAACTGTTTGCATAAAGGACAGTCTTTCGCTTTATAGAGGACAAATAGAGTCAGTACTCACAGAAATTTATTTTTAGAGAAAAAGTGCTGAAGTTACCACTTTTGTGCTTCCCTGTCTCAGAGGTTCTCTGAGAAATTTGTGTAGCTCATTCATAGAGCATCTCCCTGGTACTGCGAGCTCTCTCATTACACGGATAGAAAAGAAAATGAATCAGAAATCAAGCGTTGAGCATTCACAGTCCTGTGCTCGCTCTTCATTCTCCTTGGAAGCACAGCCTCACCTAATTAGAAGGCCCTCAGCACTGCCAGCTGTGTGGTACAACGTGACACAGGTGTGCAGCATCATTTCAGAAACAAGATGAGAAACACAGGCCTCTCGCACTGGTAGCTCTGTGACAGGGTATTTTCCAGAATTCCTTTGCTGATAAGCACTTGATGATACAGAAGGTTACATAAATAGACAGATAGACGAAGGTAGATAAGAAGAGATGTGACAGAGAGTGACAAACAGATTTTGGGGTACAAGTCTTGCAGCACAGTCAGCAGAAAGCCCAAGGCAAAGTGGTATTTTATTAAAGTAAATCACATAGCATGGAGAAAGGCTAAGCAGGGTTATCAAACCTTCTCCTTTCATCACAAATAAATAAAAAAGACTGCTGCCTACAATTTTAAGAAAGGTCTGACTGTTATGAACCTTAGCCATGGAATTCTCACTAAAATTGCTGCTTTTACAAAAGGTCTTCTCTCTCCCACTGGCAAACAACAAAGCATCAGACTGTGTTCTGAAGTCCTCAAACTAAAAGTGAAGTAACAGATTCAAAGCCACAAGTATATCATAGAGCTATAAATCAAAATGCTGCAGTATAATTTGGTTGACTGCTTTTTTTTTTTTTACTATAATCAAAGCTCTTCAGGGCTGTGCCCTTTGTGATTTATCAATAAACACGTGAGTTATATTTGCAGCTGCTTGTCAATCTTAATTCGAGGGAAATAAAGGACCTTTTTTACCTGCCACAATGTAAATTGATCATGGAATTGGCTATTTTATCTCTAATTTATCATAGGAGAGCACAGGATGCCTGCAGCAGAAAGTCTTCCAGTGACTCACAGCTGCTGGGTGTAAACACTTAGTTTAACATCACTGAACATCATTGTCTTCAAACACCAGCCTGCTGATCTTTCAAGGCAGCAGGATGCTGGCAAGGCCTCAGCACTCAGAACATCTGTAGCACTCCAGGAATCTTAGGTATTGCCAGTCTTCTTTTACTCTTCTCCTCATTCCTTTCAGAAAAGAGTTTAAAGCTGACAATAACCATGTGCATGCAGTTAGCCTTGATATAAAGCATTTCCTGAAATCTCTTAATAAAACAAATATAAACCAACATTAGGTCATTCAAGTCTGATAAGTTCTCGTTCAGTCTGGAAACTCAAGATCTTAAAACTGATTCTGAAAATTCAAGACCTGAAAATTGATTTTCCATTACTGACATTGCATTAACAAACTGTGTCTATAGAGTAATTCTAATCTGGGTTTTCTGCTCCCAATCTACTCTGAGAACATCAACCATCTTCCAACACACCAACTTCCAAACTTCCAAACTTCCAACATAAATTCTTCTACTTACAGATTGGATATTGCATTAAATTCACAGTAAGTCCTTGGCAAAGATGGTAAACTTAGTTTTTGCAAGAGAGAATATATTTTATAAGTATCCTTCATCATCAAAAGGGCTAAATACTTTTAAAATTCTACCATTCAAATGGTTGAAGAAACGCACTTGGGCAGCTTCCTAGAAACATCCCTTCTTAAGAAGTTTTTGAATGCATCAGTGAAAATGTGCTTAGACTGAATTTCATCTATCTGGAAAATCATGTGTACAGCGTTTTTGATAAGCTCATGGTGAGGAAGGCCTTACCACACACATCCATGCTGGCTCACTTGGATGGAAGCCAGGCTTTCCAAGAGATCTGCTGTCATGGAGAGATCATAGCAAGTTGACACATTTTTCAAGAGAGCACAGCACACAAAATACTCCCTGTGCTTCTTCTACAGAGAGGCTCTCTTTGGAAAAATCTAGCCCAAAGGGAAGGGTGGAGCTTGAGCCTTTTTCCTTACGCTCTGAAAATGCAATATAATTGCACAGGGAAAGGCTACACACAAACACTATTAGTGCTATTAGTGAATAGGACAGCTTTCTGTGAAAGAATAGCCATCTCTGAGAGTGAAATTGTGTGTATGTATATCGAGGTGCTTACGTAAATGCATTTTTTCAACCGGCTTTCCAAACAAAATTTTAGTTATGATTTGTCCTGCTTAGGTATAAACTCGATTTATCTACCAAAGTAAACACAGCATAGAAATTAACAGTTATATATTTCTAGGCTAGAGCTGTCAAGCAGAAGGTTGGAAGTCCAGAAAACAGAATAAAGAACTAAACTCAGTAATCCATACACAACTGCCTGAAGGTTGGGAAGAAGAGCAGGTGGACTAAATAGTACTGAGGATCACCATAGGAAGGCCTCTAAACCTAGAATTGTTACTGGATTAGACCTCTATTTTGGACAAAAATTATTTGACTGGCTACCTAGAGAATCAGGTTGGTACCACTTGGCTAGGTTTATTACTTGCAATAAGGCTTAGACTGTGAACAGTGATCAGGAAAGCAAGGGCTAATGACCTAAGATGATGCTTGATTCTAGCAATGATAAATGAGAAAAATGCTCTCTTTATGTGGGAAATCAGAGCATGTTTATTCTGGACTCACTGCTCCAGCTGGACATCTTACAGAGGATGTAAGCCTTCAAAAATGTAACTCAAATTCTAGTTTAAACCTGAGTAAGAGATACATCTTTCTTCCATCTGATACATTTATGGTGTAAGCACGAGTTAATGATCTATAATTTAAATGGGAAGTGCAAGTCACATGGCCAGGGATATATTAAGTGATGAGGGGAAAAAAATCTTCAGGACTAGATCTTAAAAAGGTTTCTAGCATGGGAAGACAAAATAAGAGCCCAATGGTCATGGCTGAGACTGTAGTCAGGGATAGCTCAGGGAAGGCGAACCCATGAAGCTGAAGTGGGAATTAAATCATAAAAGACAAGCAAGACCACAGGTAAAAGGATGATAAAAATATATAAGTAAGGTAGAAGCTATATCTGAAATACGATTTGTACCTGCCCCATTTTAGCCCCGTAGGTCTTAAAAAATCCAGCACGCCTTTGAGCCTCTCCCAAGTCCTGCAGAATGGACTGTGCCTTCGTGTCCTGTCCATAGCACTCACTTCACCCCTACGAGCCCTTCAAGATTCAGCCCTACTTTCAGGTTGGCAGATGCTCCCGAAATGCGACTTGGAGGAAGCAGGGCTAAATGAGCTGTCACTCCAGTTCAGGCAAGTACTCACCAGCCCTACAAGTACCCTTGGATGCAGCTTTGAGGAGAGCAGGGAAGCAGGAGCGAGGTGAGTGCTGCAGGCTGAGAGCCTGCCGGGTGACCTGGGGACTGCGGACAGAGGTGTAAACACGCTGCCACTGGCAGGAGGGTACGGCAAGTCCCACCGCAAGGCTGAAAGATGGAATTTAGGTTAAGGATAGAGCTTGGAAGAGGAGAGCATATGCAGCTGAGTGATAGACCTTGACATGCTCACACAGCTAAAATAAGAGCTTGAAGTAACAGGAAGAAATGTAACGTCACTCCTTCTAAAGCTGGTATGAGGCTCGTGGGTACAGCTTAGGCTGTGGCTGGTCAGGAAAAGAGAAACTCTAGCCATGGATTGTCAAAGATGGAAAATTAAGACACATGAATGAAACCATAGAGGAATTACTACTCCTGCTATAGCAGGTACAGAGCCTCTGGCAGTAATCCAGAGGAGAGGTTAGGCTGGTTTAAAGTTAGGAATGCAGAGCTAGAAAGCTGAAATTGATGGTGATTGTTTAAAACCTCACACGGAAAAAATGAAGACTGGAGGGAGAAGAGGGAATTAATCTATCACTCTGTTTAAGACAAATACTGGTTTATGGTAGCAAAAAGGCTGGATTTAGAAATAAGAGCCCCCAGAAGGCTGCTATTGCTCCTTGAGTGCTGAGCACAGCTAATTCAGTTAGCATTTGTCCAACAGCATAAGCTCTGACTTCCCAAAAATCAAGTACAACGGGACAGGTCTAAGGGCCTGACAGAAACATCTGCCATAGAAGACTAAACTTTAGACTCAAGTAATGCTCCACACAAATATCACACAAAATCAGTGCTTCCTAAAAGAGCAAGTAATCATCAGCAGTGTCCAATAAAGTGCTCTTCTTTTTACCAGCTAACAGAGGTCTTAATACATCATAAGTAGTGCAGATGGTAGAAAAACATTGGCTTCAGATTTCAAGTACTACCTCTCTGGAATTTGTAAGCATCTCTTGAAAGGCAGACCCTGTGAGGATGAAGTAGTTACAGGCTTGGACTAAGAAGAAAGAAGGGAACTTCGTGCCTTGGAAGGAAAAACCCCTCGATTCTCTCCCACAACAGCTTTCAACCATTTTCCTTTTAGGCAGAGGACACTGTTAAAGGATGTCTGGCATTAAGACCTGCAGATGGTTATACAATACATGAGAGTTGCCTGTAATCTTAGGGTTCTGAGAACTCACGAAGATGATGGATGAATGCTTTTGTTCAGTTAGAGACTGAAGAGTAAGTTAGCTTCAGTTTGGCTAAAATTAGGTTAGTTATGGTTACATCCCTCATGATTTAGTAAGGTTAACAGTAAGAAAACATACCGTAATGGCCAGCTGTTCTCTGAAAATGCAGACTTTTTTGTGCTTCATAATGAGAAAGAAAAAATCATGGCATTTGTAGCACCTTACATTTCAGAAAGAAAATTTCTATGATTATTAGTGGGGAAAAAATAGGAGTTACAGAATTTCCTTTAAAATAAGGCTGTCAGAACCCATTAGATTTCCACATACTGAAGCAGACACACAGATGACAATCCCATTCTAAAGTTTCACTCTTAAATCTGACACCACATGAGGATATTATGGTGTTATGATGTTTTAGTCCTTTCTCTTGGCATTTGCAGTTCTTCTGATGATCCACCCACCTTCTCTTCCCCCAAGCCCCTAAGTACCAGTGTTCACATGGGTTTATAATCCAGTCTACTGTAGTGTAGTTAAATGCATCTCACTGTTTTTAATTTTGTAACAGTTTCTTTCATAGTTCCAATGCTCTTATACTCACAGTGCTTCCTCTGTATTTCTCTGTGTTGCCCTGCACACTCTCTGTTCTTACTGATTTTATTCAGAGTTGATGCTCAGCATCTTTCAGAACATAATCTCATTTTATAGACAGGGGCTCTAATGCTTCCTTAGGGCTTGTCTGGTTATTGCTGTGCTCTGTGGCTGCGATGAACACACAGTGCTCACAAAGTCACTGATGTGGCACCACTGGGTCTCTCCTGCAGCAGCTGCCAGCAGCAGCGAGAAGGGATGACAATAACCAAAGGAGAAGCAGCTTGTCACCCCCTTCATGCCATGACACAGAACATCTGCTGAATCTGCTGGACTGTACGTTAATGGGAATTAGCCCTTCAGCAGCTCCCGAAAGGAGACTACAAGTTTTACAGTTTAACCATACCTCCAATTATCTTTGCTGTGTCCAAAGTAGAACTCTATTACCCCAGATAGCCCAGTCTCTTGAGTTCAGGTTGTTCTGAGTTTAGGAACCTCTCCCAACTTTTGCAAATACAACCTTTTCAAAACAGCCAGAGTGCTATTTTTCCTAACCTCTATTCATTAAGCTGTTTGCACCACTCTGGGAGAGATCAGAGGTGGCTTTGAGAGAATAAATTTCAATGTCAAGGGCAGGATTGTGCAGATTTGAGATGGAGAAGCACATTCTTGGGGACAAGAACTACATTGCATAATCTTGCTATCAAGTATTCTTTCTGGTAAGTCTGTGACATCATCTGGCAGGGAGAAAAGAAGTCCATACATTATTCCAAGAAAGTGACATATATTGTCACTGTTATGCTCACAACATAACTATAAGAAAACTATTTTACAACTGTCCATAGTCAAACATAAATTGCATGACTAGAGTCTGGAAATCTTACAAAGTGCAACCAATGAAAGACAAAATACTGAAAACCACCCATTTCTTACAGCCATATAAAGGTATTATGAGCAAGACAAAGAGTACTAGAAACTATAAAAGTAGGGCATAAAAAGATATTTGAAACTGTTTTGTTTGCAACCCTGCACCCTTTTAAGTTTTTTTTCCTATGGCAACAAATGTTATCACACTCCAGGGCTTCAGTTTAAAACAAAGAAACAAAAACTGCAAACTGCACAATATTTATTTTGTTGCCTTAGATCTACAAGGTATATCAGAAAGCCACAAATTCTGCAAGGAAATTATGGTGTAAGTTAACATGGAGAGCTGAGAGGAACAGTAAGTACTATGTATGCTGAAATGAATCCTCACCAGGATTTGCTAGAGTAAAGCAAGGTGTATTGAAAGAGGCCTCCCCGTTATGTTTTATTTCTTCCCCTGACAAAAATAATGAAGGTGATCTTCCCCACACTTATGGAATTATAAAGAATTGGCCTGGCTGGTGTCTTAGAATATTTAATCCCTTTACATCAGCAAAGGGATTCACTCGCAGAGAAAGCATGCAGCAGAGTGAATGCTGTAATCTTATTCTTTAAAAACACGGTTGGCACAGAAATTGTCCATTTTACTCAGGAGGATGCAATTACATTTCAGCTTTCATGTAAAGCTGCTTCATGAAATTGAAAAGCCTGCGCATGAACAGAAACAGAACAGCAGGGAAAGAACAAAGACTGTGCCTGGCTATGGATCATTTCTCCTTCTCCACATGGTTTGAGGGAAAAATAGCTGGCTGCACTGGGTGAAGGCAATCTGCAGTAAGCAGGCTGGTACCAGCCCTGCTGACCTAATGGCAACAAGGGGTCTAGGAATGAAGAGTTCAGACTCCTGGGGAAAGCAGATAATCCAACCCCTCATGTCTCTAAGTGAAGATTTTATGAGCTACACAAGAGAAGAAAAAACAACCACAGAAAAAAAACCAACAAAAAATACAGAGAAATGGGAAGTCATCTTAGGTCTCAAGGGAAGAAGAAGAATCTTGCTAGTCAATCCAAATCCAGATGCTGGGACTAAAATAGAGAAGTCCCACTCACCGCTTGCTCTGCCAAAGCCTTCGAGAGACAGCAACACAAATTGCCAGAAACGCTTTAACTGAACAGGTTTTTGTAAGGAAATGCCAATGCGTTCATTTGGTTTAGGAATGTCAATAAGAAAAATAAACCTTCTGAGAGAGTGAAAGAGAAAAGAATTTCAAGGTGAAGTCTTTGTTCCTTCCTCCCAGTCGGATATGGCAATGGGAGGAAACCCATGTAGAAGGAGGTATCAGGCACTTTCTTGAGGGTGCTCTCTTCCCAAGATGACAAAGTCTTTGGTCAAATGAAGGCAGTCCCACTTTTATCAGCAAAACCAAAAAACTCCAAAACACTTTGAAAAAAGCATGTTTTCTGCCTATGCTAGAACGGGAGCTATCATGAAACTCCTCCAAATTTCAAATAATTGTAAGAATATTTCTCATTCATCTCTGGTTGCATGATAATGAACAAAAGGAAAGTTTAAATTCAGATACAAACTATAAATATAACTTCCAGGTCAGAAACTCTCAGCTTAAGAAATTACGCTCTGATTATGTAAGGCTACAGTAAGTTAATTAACATTTATTAATCAATGTTAGTTTCAATGTGAAAAGCAGCACATCGAGTCAGAAGAGACTGTTTTTACATTCATACAAATATGGCTTATGTTGTGAGACATAACTGAGTGTAAATCTTGATCTGTTAATTATCAAGGTCTTTACTGTGTAGTTTTAGATACTTTGATCAAAGGTTAAAAAACTCCTGTGAGAGACAGATGAGCATTTGGAAAAAACACTGTGATCACATTTTATTATAATTTCTCCTTGTTTTCTGAGTATCAAGTTGTTGGACAGAACAAAAAGTTCAAAGATCTTTTTGATGAATATCCTAAAAATGTCTAGTTGCTATCAATAACAAGATTAAATTTCTGTACCCTTGATATTTGGCATGTCTGCCAAGGAAGAGCAAAGTTATTACCAATAACATCTTTGTTATGTAACGTAGAGAAATTTAAGTCACCATTGACAGTTCAGTGAGGAGAACTACCAATAAAAAAAATCATATAACACATTCTTTAGTTTGCTCACATCTGTACTTTGATAAAGTATACATTGAGAAGTAGACATACCTCCCTGGTTTAATAATTTTGTATTTTTGGAGTAAAAACGAAAAAAGAGAAAGTGTGATAATCTAAGTCCACTGTGTGATTCAGAAGAAAGAACTGTAAAAGTTTCATCTCCTAATCCTTTGGTTCTATGCAACGCTGCAGTGCTGAAGTGAATCCACAATTTACAATGGAAACCTAAGATCCAGAGGACAAGATGAGATCCATCTTGAGCTAAAATCCCCAGACTCCACACAGACAAACAAATCTCAGAACTGACTACTGCAATGTACTGAAATACACCAAATTCAGGCACCCCGTGGTGACTTTCTCCACGCTGTACGACAGCCTTTACTCCCAAAGTTGAGTTTACCCAACTTTGGGAGTAAAGGCTGTC
>QWTY01025456.1:16310-36351 GCA_008033365.1 Pseudorectes ferrugineus | reverse complement strand
TCTTGACTGTCAACTCAAAATTGTCATATTTACAACCAATATTTCCAACTTCTAAAGCTGGAGTCAAAAGCTCCAAAGAACCTGTTCCAAACTCTTTCCAGTGCTGAGGCAAGTGGAGTTCAAACCTGCAAGGAACTTCAAAGGGGGCATTGAAAATGACACAAGAGAAAAATTATTTAAGAACATTAAGAGCTTCACAAAAGTGACCTTGGCATGCACGGAGTTTACTGGGGAGAAGTTGAACCAGCTTAGGTAAACAGTTCCCAAATACAGTGTTTCTGATTAAGGTAAAATTAAAATACAGTATAGACTTGTAAAATCTAATTTCCAAGGACTTAAACTGCTCCCCTGATGTTGCTCTAAGAACTGGCTCCAGCAGGAGCCATTACAATCATGTGATTTAATCTCCCAGTTCAATAATTTCATAATGATATTTCCATACCCAGGCTGGGTTTCTTTTCAAAGAGAATAATCATGTCTTCACATTGAAGTTGGAACCTATTGTAAGACTCAGAAAGGTGTACACACTGTAACAATATGCAAAAATTTGCAGTATGGATCATACTTCAAAGAACAATTCCCATTCATAAACCCATGCCATTCCATGGGTACTCTTTGCAGAAGTGTGGATACACAATTTTGTACTTGTGATCCCTACAATTAACCATGTGTACTTTTTCCTCCACTACCCCACAGGCACTGAAAAGTGTCTTTGTTTTTATTACTGGACTTGAAGACACACTTGTGCTGTTTCCTGTATTTTAGTGCGATCTCACTAAAGATAACGTAACATCTAAACAACTACAAAACATTTTACTAAAACCTGAACTTCTCCTACAAATAAACGTCAAAGAAGGACTTACACAGAAGTCATATGGATAGATGAATTTCATCCAGTAAAGGGACTGAGCAGGGGGAAGGATGGAAAGTTAAGGCAGAAACGAAAATACTGAACAGACATTTCCTTTGACCTCAACAACAGAGCTAATCACTGAACAGTTTTAGTCTAGGGTGGTGGATGATAAAACACTTGGAAAAGAGAATAAACCAAATATCTTGCTTTTTCTGTCTTGCTACATTTCAAGCCTACACTTACCTGACATATGTATACATGTCGGGGTGGAAATAATATGCTCAAGTATATTACTGTCAAACTTGTATTGCCCTCCATATGATTGAGGGCTATTTTGATTAAGTGGCTGAGCATCCTCAGTTGTGAGCATCCTCAGTGGGAACCACTGAAATTTCATGCTGATACACAGCACCCTGAAGGAAAAACTAATATAGTGTTGAATGGCCCAATAACCTCATCATTTAGGATTGCATTAGTTGCACAGGGGAGCACAGAAGAGGCATCTCTTTCATCTTTCTCCTGCAATTCCCAACCTCTCAGAATAAAAAAACCCCAAAAAACAAAGTGGAGTTCCAGGAACAAAAGAGAAATATAAAACTCTCTCTTTTTCAAAACCAATATCATATTTCTAATGAAGTATTTTTTGAGCTCTGACCTACAATACTAACCACAGCTAATCAAAACACTGTTTCAAAAGGATTCTCTCTCAGTATGATTTGACATTTTTTATTCAATTGGGCTCAAGGCAACCTTAGTCACACCCACATTAAGGACTGCCTATAGATACTGGTGTGTCTAAGGCCAAGGAAAGCTGTGTGCATTAATGTGCACAGAGAGAGAGGAGCCCATCGTGTAAGATCTGGAATGTGTCTATAGCTATGTGTGCTTATCACACAATTGCATGGGACAGAGAACACTTTCATTCACTCAATATATGAAAGCAAACATGTTTACCATATAGGAATAACTGGAATTACCTTAATCCCCCATATCCTTTACCTCAAGTATTCTCTGAGAAAGTTGCTTTGGTTGATTATTTATTGGGTGGGGTTCCCCCCACACAGAAACATATATCTGCCTTTTAAAATGGAATTTTAAATCACTAAAGCTTCACTTCAGTGAAAAAGATAGGAGATAGGATCAGTCAAGGACTTTTCATGAAGAATGGAGCTACAACAAGTGTTTCATTGCTATAATTTATGCTTCCCTTGCCAAGGGAAACAAACTACACAATGTTTCAATCCTGCTTCCATAGCTGTATTTTGTGAACCGCAATACCCCAGACCCACTCTGGTCTCCAAAGTACCCCAGGGGGTGTGCAAGACAATCCACTAGGCTGCAGGAAGAATATATTTTTGTCCCATTCATTAAATAAAAAACATTTTAAAGTAGTGTTTATTTCATCTTTATCTCATCCTTTCTAAATTTTTTTGCATGTTTTATAATGCAATATATTAGTAAAGTAGCACACGTATGTAATTCCTAAGTAAATAAATATGAATACATTAGGGGTGCATGCTCAAAAATGTTTTACTGATAGGTATGTGTGATCAAAAAAGTTTGCCCTAAACAGCTTTAAATACTTAAATGTCAATTAGATAATGCAAGATGAGGAACCTCAGCAAATTTAAAATGGGGCATTCTTATATCCAATATAATATAAACATTTATTAGAAAGTCCTGCAGTCACAGAAAATATTTTAAGTGAGAATTAGAAGGAAAACTATTCAGAATATCACAACTTCACTTTATGAAATTTGGACTTAATGGAAATCAAAAGCAGAATAATCCAAATATGAAATTCCTTCCAGAGAGATGAAAGGCAAATCAACCATCCCTCTGACAAAACAAAAGGAAATGCCACTGTCCACATCTTGCACTTCCCCATAGGAAAACAGAGCACAACCTCATACAAGTCAAGCACAGCAACCTCGGTTCTGCTTTTCTGGTGCCTGGTGTGTGCCTCTTCCACTCAACATGAATTCTTTCTGTATTAAAACTGCCTTCCTTCTCTCTGCTTATAAAGGATGTCATTTTAGAGTTTTCTAATTTCCTTCATATCAAGTAGGAGAGAAACAAAACATTCAGTATTTCAACCTCATGGGCAATTTCTTATTTACTGTGATGTGCCATAGGTACAAGCTGTTGTCATCTGAGAAGTTATTTAAGAACACTGCACTATACAACAACCTTACATTATATTAGAACTTCGTCTCTAGATTAAATAATGACTTTTAAGATGTGTGTAAACAAAAAAATTGAGCAATGTAATTTTGTTGGGAAATCTAGATGCAAAAAACTATCTTTCATTGCAGACACTCCCATATACTCACATCTCTCTTCTCTGTGCTTTTCATTTTGCAGTTCTGTTTATTTTGGCAAGTAACTTGGAGCATTATAAATCTGTTTTAACAAAAGGTTTTGGTGATTTATGAGCCTTAAAATACATCAGGTTGATATCTGACCTTGATGAAATGATAAGATGCTAACTTCCAAGTGCTCAACACCAGGGAACAGCATGGTACAATGTTTTACCCTGGGGATCTAAAACAAAGGACAACCAACAGCATGGTACAGCTAAGTTCTGGACTACATCACTATATTTACTAAGCTAAAAAACATTCAGATTCACTACTGTTTTAATCACTACAGCAAAGTAATTATGCCAGATTCATAAAAATAGTGTCGTGTTAGAGTTGCCTATTTAAAGAGTATTTCCACATTTACCAAACACAAATGTTGATTTAAACTTTTTTACAGAAAATTATACTTGATTTAAAGTAATCCCTCCAAAGCTAATCAGTTCACATGCCCAAAGCAGACATAACAGAATGAGTTTTGTAGGATCAGTGTCCTTTAACTCAGAAAATCTAGAACCACTTATCAGAGGAGCAATAAATCTCAGTCCAGACCAAGTTCTCTCAAAGTCATTAGATAATTTATTCCCCAGGGAATATTCATTAGTGTTGTGAAACTGATGTTGTTTATGGAGAGATAATTGCATTACTGGTAAATTAGATTTCAATTCTCCTGCATAAATGTACATACAGTTTCCCATTTCCTTTCATATATTATATATTCCATAAAAGAAATACATCTTAACTAGTGTGTTTTTCTCCTCATTTCCAATCACTTGAAATTACTTTAAAGGTTTGTTTGATAAAGATGAAGAAATTCAGTCCTAGTGGAATACTGGTTGTTTCAGACCAGAGCATGCACTAATACATGTGCCAGAAGATCTACCAGGCTTATGCCATTAGACTTACTGCCTTCAGTTATGAATTCAGCCCCAGTGGCTTTGATGGGAGCTATCACATCTCCAGCTTAACTCCAGGAGCTTTTGAACAAGGAAAATGGAAGAGTTCTTCTAACTTGACACAACAGCTAAAACACATCTGTAGCAGGTCAAAGACACGGCAGAAGCAAAGCAGGTCCCTGACAAACCTGTGCCCTTTTCAGAACACTGACTCAAGATTGCAGACATTTTTCCTTTTATTTTGCTTTTGCATACAACCAAACTAGACAGTTTCCTAAATTACCAAATTCTAAAGTGTCTATAGTGTAATTACAACTATCACCACAATCAACTATTTTAAACTCTACAACCAGCATCATAAATGTAGAGAGTCAATGCAATTCAGGCTCTACATTCAACCAGAATGCAACTTTTTTCCCAAGAAAAATTAATCAATAAGATAAATAAAATGGCCAATTCAATTATTTCTTTCTTTTGTGATGGGTTATTTTTGCATAAAACTGCCCAATCTATTGTCATCATATACATAATAGCAATCTTTTTTAAAAAGAAAAATTGAACTCTCTAAATTTAACTTGGTATTTTGAACAGAAGCAATATTTTATGCTATTTAGTATGATCTAATGTTTGGCCACTGAATGGATGTCATTCTGTCTATAAGAATTCATAAATATTAAAGCTGTTAAACTATGAATTCCATTTTATCAACTATATTTGAAATGAATTATGTTATTAATGACTTAAGACTCATAATAGCCTCATCCTTGCCAAGCAAAAAAGGGAAGAATTCAATTAAATTACTGAGTATTTAATTATACACAGGTGACTTCTAGTCTGTAACAAGATGAGGAATCAAAATGGACAGTCAGTGTCACAACACACCATTAAACCAAGTGGTTCAGTGTCAAAAGAGGAACGGCCACTTTTATTCTCCTCTCATTTGGCAAGACTAACAGCAGGAGAGGAGAGGTAAAGCATGGATGATGTATGTTAATACCAACACATACAACAGCCTTCCTCCCAATCAGCTGCACTTATGTCTCTGTGAGTAAAGTCTCACTATTTGCACTGACTGTCTTGTTTTGTCAAACCGATTTGTACCTTGGGGTGAGTAGGGGTGGAACTTAAAATATGGTAGTTAATACCACATAAAAACCTAAAGCAGGAAGAAAACTGGGAGGAAAGAGGGAACATATTAGCATTTAAATGTAAAAACCATAATTATTTTATAGTGTATAAAAACGTAATAATGTTTAAGTCTGCATAAAGTGAACTGATAAAAGACTGCTGCATAAAACCAAAAACACAAGGAAACTTACACAGTTGTATTCCTAACTTAGAAGTCACAAATTTCAGTTTTTCAGTCTCACAGATTTGAGGAGAGGAGTGGGAGCCTTTTGTATGAATGTAGACAGGACATGGATAAAGGAATCAAGGAATGCCACCTTTGCTAAAGAAAAAACCCTCAAATGTTAGCATCCATGCACTCAGTAATTTGGCTTTGTTAGGGAACAACAGCAGATTATTTTTTGATACCTAAAGAACAAAGTCATTTATTCACAGTCATGTAGCAGATGAATTAATGCTGAGGAAAGAACTAAGTCTGAAAAAAGCTACAGACCATAATACAGTGGGGACAAAAGGTTGCTGTGTGAACAATCTGTTATGCCCATCCCTAAGCAGACAGAGCAGAGCAGCAGCCCCCAAAGCCTTTACATCAAAACATTTTTATAAACAGGAAAAAAAAAGTCACAAATATTTTAACTTCAGTCATTGCCCACTGCCTTTTGAGTACATCCAGCTTTCCAAAAAGCTTTTTTTAAAAAGCTGAAAATACACACTGCAGTGAACCACACCTTGTCATCCTTACAAGTCTGAAACAACAGCTGAAAACATGACTGTTTACTCTGTCCTTGCTACTAAAGAAGTAACTTTGCAGGGCAGGAAAATACAGGGTTGACAGGAAGAAAAAAGACATAAGATACTATCTACCCTCCTTCTCCCCCCTCATTTTAGATTTTAACTAAATCAGGTTATATGCAGTAGCAGAAAACTGTACAGTCTTGTAGTACTCTCTCCACAACTCTTCCTTCTGCTTTTATCCTACCAATCCCACTCTCACTGACACATTCCCTCAAATTTTATCCACTGCCTGTCACACCTTGTATTCTACTTCACTACTCTGCTTATTATCAAATTCAAAATACAGGAGGTGTAGGGGTGTGGATTTGCTGCAACAAATGGTTAAGTAAAAAAAAGGACTGGAAAAGGAAACTGTACTTATCTAATAAATGCATAAATTGGCAAACACTGAGGAAGAGCCACTTTTAATCCTCACTAACCAGAGGACATTAGCTTCCCTTCTTTTCTCCAGTTTGGCAACAATATTGTTGTTCTTGCACAAATAGAAACGGCTTTCTACCCTGTGTGACTAGAAGCTGAGCATTGCCTCATTCATAATGTAAAAGGAAGGCCTGAAGGTTGTCTGCTCTATTCCCCTTCTAAATAACATTGTTGGACCTTACTATGATAGCACCAGGCAGCCAAGTCAGAAAACAATGTTGGACTGACTGAACAGAGCAGAAAATTCTGAATGCTTAATACTTTATACTGGTCATCCTTCGAGTCCACGGCAGGAAAATATTTACCTAATAATTTGCCAATGCTTTTTTATTTAGAAATAGTTTGCGATATTACGCCCTGAGTCAGCCACAAGTAGCGCACTGTACTACTGTCCCCTTACATTGCTCTGCAGTATTCATAGAGGAGAATATGAGTTTACTCCAGTTATTTAACAGCATTTTATTCTGTAGTTGGTGAGAAATTATCCCACTTGCAAAATTTAACTGCTTGGTTTATAAAATGTGTAAGTTGCAACAAAAAACAGTAGCTTAAAGTCCTTTAAAAATACCACAAAATACAACTAGAAGTGTGCAGTCAAACAGAATTCCTTCCAGACCTTTCACTGTCCTCTTTCATTGCTCTGAACATCAATACTTTTTAATGCACTGATGGTACTGTTCACTTATTTGTTCTTAGGAACCACTGGTAGAAAAGTACACTGAATTGTATGGCATAATAATGTCCACCCACGCTTCTGTTCCATAACCCACCGTACTCTCTGGATGAACACCAAGACAGTGACCCTGGTCTCTCTTCTGAAATACACAACAGGGATAAACCTGTGATAGCCCTTAAAGGCAGCAGCCACCAAAACCATTGTCAGTATATTGGCATGCCTGACAATTTATTCTGGGAAGTTCTAGTCTAATACAGCTCTCATAATACACGCACCCAAGCGTGCTGGATCACAGGCAACACTGTTTGAAGTTTTTACACTTCATCTCAGCTGTCAGAGCACACACACTACATCTGTTAACAGTGAGGAATAAGAAAAACTCTAGATCAATAATCTATCCAAGCTCCAGCCTAATAAACTTAAGGCTGATCTACACAGACTTGTATGGAAGTGCCAAGAAACAATGAATTCATATTTCTAATCTACAAGTCCATGTGAAACATAATATTCTGCAGCAGAAAATGTCTCCATCTACTTCCCTCATTTAAAATTGAAATAAGCATATTTAAATTATAAAAAGGATGTGAAGAAAAAATTCTAATCAAATCTGTTTGTAAGTTAGCACTAAGAAAAAAAGAATAAATGTTTGCTTACAATCAGAGTATCTTTAAGTAAATTCTTCTTGTGGCCTTCTTAGGCTAACTTGTAGCAAAGAGGAAAGGTTAATTTTAATGTGCAGCTCTACAACTGCCTTAAAATAATGGTATGGATGCTGAAGAATGAAGTCCTATTGATCTGACTTAATGTGCAGATCACCACTGATGACACAGGACACAACAGAAACATGGCTGGGGAAACACCGACCTTTAATTTAAATACACACAGAACACTTGAAGCACAACTAAAATATACCATTTGCAGATGATTGGCTTATGAGGAGGCAGGGAATTGTATCAATCTAATTATGCCAGAGCAAGAGTGTGTCTGTGCATGCTCATGCACACAAAAAAATTTGGAATATTAATCATATCTTCCTGTGCACAAGATCCTTTCTTACATAGATGCCAAGTTTTCTTGTCCCTTAGAGGTAACAGGAAAAAAGATAAAAAGCAAACTAGTGAATTTAGTGACAGAAACATGAAACAAATGAGTTTCTCCCCTAAACGACAACAATATTTTCATGGCAGGGTTATCAGGTTCATTTACTGCTGAGTGCCATACCTGTTGAAGTTAATGTCTGGATAACTGGAATACTCAGACTTCATCTTCGCATTGCGACGTGGAAAAGTACAGAAGAAAGCATTGGCCAGAAAGCTGGCGATCTGTTCCTGTGACATTGTGATGGAGTGATTCATCTTTTGTTTCAGCAGAGGTATTGGCTACCAACAAAAGAAGTGAGGGGGAGGAAGGGGCAGGGGAGAAAGGAGGGAAGGAGAGAGAAGAGTAATTAGCTTACCCTTTTTGAAAGAAAAAACAGAAGCACAAAATTACATTTGTTATATTAGAGCAAGAGTAATTTAGGCTATGGGTAAAGCCTTTAATCAGCAGCACCGTTAAAGTCAGGAACGGTTTATTCAAGACAATTCAAAAAGGGCTTGCCTGGCAAACTGCGGATTTCTAATCAATAATAAAAAGAAAGATCAGGAAAACACAACTTATCAAACAAAACCATCGGGAATGGAGAGAGAAAAAAATAGATGGGATGTTGTAAATCCTGGGCAACGTAAAAACTGAAATAAAAATCCACTTTCAATAGCTGTATAGTTAAGAACCCTTAGAGAATGCTTTCAGCTACAATAACCATGCTTTAAACTTTACAAAGAAACAAGGAAGTCATGCCACAGATCATAGCTTGATGGCTTGCTTTGAATTTTTTTGCCATCCTACTTGAAGAAGTAACACTGATGGTATTTGTAGAAAGTGTATAATTATCCATTCTTTTATAATCAGAATGAGCAAAAAGCTCAGCTTCACTTTGGTCTTCAGTTTGAAGTTTCATTTTACTCTGGTCAGGGTTTCCCTAATATAAAAAGAAATAAAGGGGCAGAGAGAACAAAAAACTCCCCAACTTGAAGCATTATACATCTTTGATTTTATCAGGCATTAGCCTTCGGATTTGGAGCTTTGGCTCACAACATTCATGGTATTTTATTTATTTTTTAAATTACATGATAATATGGAGCGTGGCAGGGGTACATCATTCTGACTGCTAAGGAGTCCAATAACAATTACAATGAACCCACTTGACAGGAGAAAGAGAAGACAGTTTTCACCTCCTTCCAAAATTCTCAGCCATCATCATTAGCCTAGCTGTAGTACAGCTACATTTTCATCCTTCTAGTTGTGAATACAGAAACTGCTGTTGATTTAGACTGTTGAATACACAGCCCTGTTTACTCCAGAAAACAAACAAGCTTTCCTTCATTCTTATAACTACTACATTCACGTTCACTGAATCTCATTCTGTCTTCTGGCTATTTAATTAACAAGCTATATTATGATGTCTGAAGTCACACAGCTAGAGGGGGGAAAAAGCCTGAGAAGCTCACTCTAATTAAAGTTCTACAAACCTATAAAAATAGAATATTTTGGATAGTCTTATATTGGAACAAATTTACCTTTAACCAAAAAAATGAGTCTGACAGTGATCTTCACAATTTACATTGCCTAGCAGTACATGATCTTTATAAAAGGCATAACTGCATGCACTTGCAAAGCTTGTGCTTGACTTTGTGTTCAGAAACTTCATAGCGTTCTCAAACAACTTCCGTCATCAAGTTACCAGCAAAAAAAATTTAAGAAATATTCATACCTTGAAATTATGTATCTACTTCAGGACCCCTGCAGCATAACAAACTAGGGAGAGATTTTCCCTGCTGATTCCCAACAGAATCAATTTAGAAAATGGTAACAGAGGAGTTTACAATTTATTACCCTGCTAATATGTTAGCTACCATACATCCTCACTTGATGAGCCCTACTGACTTTTATCAGCTTTATTCCTTACAAAACTAACTCCCATAGCATTAATATAGAATTAGTTAAGGTTTGTACGTGTGCAAGTACGACATGCTCTAAACAGAATAAAGTATGTTCCCAAGTAAATGAAAGCTTTATGAAAATACCACTTCTAAGATTAAAAAAATTCTAAAATAAAAAATTAGATGGTTTCGGATTATTCAATTGTTCCAGTTTCTAAGTGTGATTTTACAACCTGAAATGTTGCATGGTCATTTCATTTAAGAAATGCAAGAAGCAACTTCAGCATATAGAAAGGAAAGTGTTACTGAAGTTCAGGCTAGAATTGTGACAGTGAGATTTACTTTTTTTTTACATTCTATTACATAATTCCAGATGTGTATTGTCCATTCTGCTCCCTAGGTCTCATCTGCATTCAACACAAAAATGACAGCTTTTATTAAGAACATTACATGACCCTGATGTTTTGACCCTAGCCATCAGCTGCAGTTTGCAGAGAAGTGGTCTGCCACAGGGCCCTTGCTAGCTGTGTTTGCTTACCTGGGTGCAGATACTAGGGAGACAGAGTGCCAGCTTGACCATATCAGGAAGAATGGACTGGAACAGATGTTGAGCCTCTGCATCTTCAAGAACCTGGTAAAAAGAAAGAAGGAAAAAAAAGCTTTTGACCTCAGAAATAACAATTGAATGAAAAGTTTGTGAAAACAGGACCCATGCAAAAGAAACTCGAAAAAAATAGGTCCTTTTAGCTTCATGCCAAATTTGTAACATTTTCACAGTAGTGCCTCACTGAATTTACCTTGAAATAATCCACTGACTGAGATACAGAAACAAGTCTCAAAAGTTGCTGTTGAGAAAACATGTCACCAAATGCCCTTTGAAGGAAGCTTGAATAAGTTATCATTTTACTCTTTCCAAGGCAATGAACCAAATTTTCATCTGAAAAATCACTACCTAACCACAGAAGTACTGGAACGATTTACTTGAATTTCATATTCAGGTCATAGTCCAAGACAAGTACCTGTGACATCCTCCTATTAAGGACAGATAAAATGCACTCCTGGCTCAGATCAGTGGGCCTCTGCAGCAGCAACAGGAAATCCTATGCAACAGGATGCAATCCTGGGCATTTTCTGCTATCCATCCCCACCATGTTCCCTCAAGAATCACAGCCACTGTTACATAATCTTTTCAGTCTCTTCCTGTAGGACAGCTGATATTATGACTATTTCAGCTGCTTCTCCTTCTCTTCCAACATACTTTCTGAGAAGGGGAGACCAGAACTGACAATACTGAAAACAAATGGGCACACCAGTGTTTCACAAGGCTTCTCAAAGCTTTTATACCCAAGAACAAGTCACATCAAACCCTTCTTGTCCTGTTGTCAGTTCCCCCCCAACGCTGTCTGGCCCGCTGTTGACGTGTTTGGCTGCCAAAGCCTATCAAGCCAATATATTCAGAGCAAGTCCAGGATCTCCCTTCTAGTTGCAACTGCCAGTTCTGAGCTCAACAACCCGCAACCAGGGTTTAGATGAACCCACCCACACGCCTATTCATGTATCACACACCTATTTTTCAAAGATGCAAGAAGTTCTTTATGGTGGGCAACGCTCTTCTAAGAAAAGCTAGGATAGGAGGTTATACAAAGAAATGCAACATAAAGCAGCGCAGCTGCAAAACGTGAAGCAGCACAAAAGCCTCAAAACTCTCACATTCTGCTGAATGAACAGGCTGAAGGGAGATGTAGAGAAAAGCATATTCCTATGCTGTGGAAGTTTTTCCTGTTATCTGTGGATGCAGGCATCAGATGTGACTGGCTGTTAGATTTGCATGCTGCATTCAAGGCAAAAAGCAGAGAGAAGAGAACACACAACTTGCACTACAGCTGGGGAACTGAAGACAAAGGTCACAGCTCAGTTGTCTGCCTCCCTCCTTCCCCTGCATCCAGGGAATCTGTATTTGAGACCACTACTTTCTACTGGTTTCTAGACTAAAATCCTTAAAATTCTGAAATGGTGGCTTTAAAAATACAGAGTATTATTTTTCAAGTAACACTTAAAAAATTGATTTGCTACCAATTTTGCACAAAATCAGCTGCAGACAGGATGGATGAAACAGCATGAAGGTATTAGCAACTTTAGTCTCTGCAACACTTAAGACTAATTGTGAAATCACAGGAAGACATCTTTTTAGTCATATTATCAGGGCTTTGTAATTCACATTTCAATGAAAAGTCTCACATAGACTTCAGAATGTAAAAAAGACACTGGCAATTCTCTTGAGAAGAGGAAAATACGGTGCCTCTAACTCAAGACACACTGTTCCTCATAAACACTGAAAATATTGTTTGAAGGCTAACAACTTCTGTTCTTCTGAGATCATTAAAATAACTATAGAAATATCTTGGCTCTGTTGTCTCCTGCTCCAAGTAATAGAAAGGGATAGAGTACTCAGGAAGTTAAAAACCAAAACACAAACAAATGCTCAAAGCACAAACAACTTCTGTTTGGGAAAAAGGGGAAAATATAACAACGCCAAGACCTACACAGTTACTTTCTATGCATTATGTATGCTGCTTGTGGCAGCAGAAAAATGAAGGTTAAATTTAAAGTTTTAAAATGAAACAAGAACTTAGAAAGAACAGCAAGCCCAGGAAACATGAAAATCATTTGATATGAGGAGGAATCCAAGTAATATACAAATTACTTCTGAAAGTAAATTTATTTTTAAGATAGGAAATGAGCAACATGCATCTTTCCTGTTGCTAGCTGCATATGCACCTACTGGATAAGTCAAACACTGAAAACTATGACCTAACCTTTAACATTATCTGCTCCAGCAGGAAACTTTGCTCTGTTCTTAGGCACAATGTTTTTAAGTGCCATAAAGTAACAAAATGAGCATTTAAAGTCTGGAATTTCAGATCTCAACCCACAAAATGAATACGTAAGTTATAGCTATTCAAAAACTGACATTTAACCTCAGATGTCTACCAGGCTGTCAAATTCTGATATTCTCTCCCCTTCGGGTAACACTTCCTCTCTTTTTAAGTTGACATATAAATAGTGGCTGCTATGCTTTGCTGACTGCCACAGACTATACAGTATCACTTATCTGGTGACACATTATGGCACCGGACTTTGTCACAGCTGTCAAGACTTCAACCTTTTCTTTATGCTTCTTTGAAAACAACATAATAATAGTATGAGACAATTTCTTCCCAAAACAGAGGCAGGCCAGCAATTGCACAGCTCAGCTCTGATGCAGAATACTTAACTATAAAGGACACTTCTTCAACTCTGAAATCCTACTTTTCCTTCTTCTTACCTTTCTAATGATGTACCAGAGTATGCTTTCTTTTCTATAGTATTTCTATGCATGACTTTTATTAGACCTCCACTAAAGAAAAACCTCAAAATTTGGAGCTGTTACTGCCTAGAAGTGTTCTCATTGACGTGTGATTATTCTTACATGTAAATGGATTTTTTTAAAAGGGTGCCATGAAGACCCCACTACTTCAAAAATATGATCATTGTGAGTTTACAGACCTTGTCAAGAAACTCCTAACTCTGCACTGTTCTCTATCAAATGGTCACATCCATATTACTAAAGCTTACCCTGTCTGCTCACAGACTCTTCCTGTACAGGTAACATTCCTTTGAGGTTTCTATAAAAAAGAACACCTGCAAATCCCTGGCTGCTTGGCCCTCACAGCCTCTTTTGACCATCACAGGTGCAGCTTTGTACACCCACCACTGTCACTGCATATTCTCAGCTATGCTGAGTGCAACACAGAGCCTGGTGTTACCTGTGACAGTCTTTTCAGGCTTTGAAAGCAGCAAAAAAAGAACACTCAGTCATGGAAAGTAAAAGGATTCCAGGACGGGGAGTGCTGACAACACAGCTACATCTGGCAGACATCCCACGATGCAAATGCCAACCTGGAGAACCTAGCATCAGCACAGGGAACACCTGGTCACAGAACTCAGGGAAGATTTATTTAGAAGGAAACTCTCTTCAGAAAGCAGTGACTTGTACTGATGTAAAATCCAGTGTATTTAGAGTGACATTACACATTCTACATATTTGATGCCGCTGAAAGAGGGATGTGATCATTCTATCTGCTCAAACACACAGACACAGACACACACATCCCACATTTCATCAGTTGCCATGTTCATCTGACAATTTCCTGAGATCCTTCATCTTGCTGATTCTACAGGAAAATAACCTGGGGGTGGGGGTAGTCTTCCTATGCAGTAATAAGTCGAAGCAGTCTACCAAAAAGTCATGAATTATTAGATGTGTGCAGAGTGGGCGGTAAGCGAGAAAGAACCGGTCATGACCCTTGTCAATGGGCTACAAAGGCAGATATCAGTTGCAACTCTTCTCACTGAGAAAACAGGAATGTTCTAGTCAGAATGAAGTTGTTACAACAAGCACCTGACTTGGAAGTAAATCTGCTAGTACAGGAATGTCTGTATGAATTCACTAATGTGCTTTTAATTGTGTACAACTTTTTCAAGGCTACAACTCTGCAAACAGTAAGAGAAAGGACTGAGTTTCTATTTTTAAAGGAACTAACATTTGGTTTAGAACTTAAGGAATTCTAAAATATGAAACGGTTGTCAACAAGTTTTGATAAAGGAAAATACATTTAAGTAGCGTAGCAATTTTGGTTTTAAACAATTAATCAGTTTCTTCTTTCCTTATTATGCGCTATTGTCCTTCACAGCTTCCTTCAGTATTTGAAACAAAAACATAAATATAGTGTTGACTTTATTCAGTGCTCCAATCATGCAAAATATGTAGGAATTAAATACACGCAGGGGTTATACCTTGAGGGAAAAGTACATGGAGTCAGAGTTGCAAAGCATGACTTGCTTTTTACCAAAGAAATAATTTGGCAATTCCATCACTATTTTCACTGGAGTGACTGATTAAATGAACAGGACTTAGGGCTCCAATTCCTAAGATGCAAATGGCTCAGCGAGCCGTAGGAGAGGTACGAGCTCTTGGCCAAACCTGCATTGCAATTTAGCAAAATGAACATTTATCCTGCAGCAAAGAGGCCTGACTAAACACGGCTGTAAGTAATGGCCTCTTGTCACTATAAACCAGCCCTCCAAAACGCAGCGGAGGAATATGCCTTACAGGCCTAATAAGAAGGATCTGAGGTAGCATGGGGTGATAGTGATAGTAGAGAGTTTAAATCTAAATGTGACAGCTCATCAAAGCAAACAAACTGCACACAGGGTACACAAATATGGACAGCTCCATCTATCACATGGGAAGGCACAGCCATCATGCCAACAGGCAGCCAGCATGCTAAGACAGCAATGGCTTAATGCTTTCAATTTGTTTGGTTTTATATCCCCATATTAACTTTTGTGTCAGGACAAGGACCAACTGAATCATGTTCTTAAGGATGAAGAGGAAAACCAGAGTGCTTCCTTCAGACTATGTGTCTCTTATTTCCTAATTCTAATGGATTTTGACCTTCTTTTTCCTTCACAGCTGCCATAATGCCTCATGCTGCCAGTGCTCTGAACCATCTACTGTTACTACTGAACTGCCTTTCCAGTAACAAGTTTCCTAATGATTTTAATGTAAGATATCATATGGTTAGAGGTGATAACGCTGAACTAAGTAATTAGAGAAGCCAAATAACTTGTATGTACTCCATTTACAGTAGGTACATTCTCCTAATTTCAGGAATAGTTTTTTTCTTTTTCCTTCTTCGCTATCTTCAATTTATCTCAAATAAAATATCTCTTTATATTTTTATAGGGTATTTTGAGGCACATTAAATACTTCAAAGCTGAAAACACCATCCTTGGAGGTATTTTAAAAATGTGTGGAAGTGGTGTTTAGGGACCTGGTTTAGTGGTGGACTTGGCAGTGCTGGGTTAATGGTTGGATTCTATGAACTTTAGGGTCCTTACCAACCTAAATGGCTCTATGATTTTGAGACACTTAAACACCTGAGTGTGCTCAAACAATCACAACATGTGGCTGCTCCTTTATTGCAGGAGCTGTTTTCTCTTCCTTCCAGAGCACCCTGTACTTACTTACTTGTTCTCCTGTCTCATCCAGAAGTCCCATGCTTTTCACATGCCATTTAACACTTAAACATGGTGAAGTTTAAATCCATGACTAGAACTCCCCAGTGCCAATAAAACAATGAAGTCACTGTTTATGACATTGAAGTCTTCTGCCTGAAAGTAACCAACCTCAGACTGGCAATCTGTACTCTTTCTTCCTCTAATCCTTGTCATAAGTGCCTTTAAACATTACAGAATCCTAAAAGCAGACTTTCTCAATCTGTTATTTGTAACAGCTGGGGAACAACAACTAAACAAACAAACACACAAACAAAAAGGCCCACACAAGTTCTTATTGGGTGACTTTAAAAACTAATCTATTTAAATTACACCCCCAAAATAAGCTTCACTAAGTAGTACTGTCTACAAAGCCTTTTCTTCTGAACAAGGAGATCAACTCTACTTAAAGACATTGTGTGAGAGCTATCAGCGTACTCATAGCCAGACAGAGACACCAGGCTGCAGCCCAGTAACTCATATGCCTCTGTAAAACAGACTCATCCTAAGGTCAAATACTGTACATATTAACAAGACCGAAACACAGAAGAAACATGGGGCGGAGGGTGTGGTGTGTGTGTGCATTCTAGTTCCCATTTTATTATGTCAATGAACTTCCAAAACTGCAGGAAACAATACTCACATCTGCCTCCTCTGGTTCCCTTACAGAACTAACTCAGTAGGAAACACACTTAGCTGTCAAATCCGTCCCATTTATTGAGCACTTGTCTGATTAGAAACAAAAGGAAGGACAAAGCAATCTTTGGAGGAAAGAAGAAAGAAACCGTAACGCTGGATTATGCAGAGAAGAATCTTATTTGAGAACAAGAATGCTTCTGACATTTATCAAAACCACAGACTGACACTTCAAAAGGAAAAAAGAAGACAGCTTACAAGGCAGAGATTAATTTGGTTTTGTTTAATTTTTTTTCCCCCCAAAGGCTCACTCATGTCTTCTGCCAATCCAACCCTGGAATAATCTCTCAGGTGTATCATCCTTAACCACTGCTGCTTTGTTCTCAAAGCTTTTAAACATTCTAAATAAAATCTTAGAGAAGAATGTGTGTTTATTTTTCAATCTCCTCTTACTGGTTTTAGAAGCCCCATTTATACTTCCAAGGAACTGGAAATCTAACCCCAGTCATTTTCACTACCCTTCAGGCCACCAATAACTTCTATCTGTATGCTCATGCAGTGATTCTATCATGGGCAGAAGCATCACAACCATTCCCAAAGCAGTGGCAGAGTCCTGGGATGAAAAGTCAAATACTACTTTCTAGCTACTTTCAAGTTATTCTTGGGAATTAGAGCAGTGGAGAGGACAATGACCTTGTCTCTACAGCAGAACTGTAACATGAGGGAAAAATAAAAGTACCTTTCACCTGCCTGATACAAGTTACAAAAGTGATCTGTTTCCGGCTTATTCAAAACTTTTATCTCTCTGAATACAGTGATAGGGGAAAAATATTTACTACTGCTATGATTTAAAAAACATTTTTAAAAAACATAATGTAGAAGCATTTGAAAGCCATCAGATACTAAATATGTTTTGCAACCACTTTTGAAACCTTGGCACGAAAAGCTTCATGAGACAACAGAGCTGTTACCCCTATGAAAACTGTATTTTCTTTAACATGCCAAAAAAAAAGCCAAGCAGATAACACAATACCACTGCAGATTTTAACAAATCTATAGACCATTTTTTGCTTGACTGTCAGTATTACATAGGCTCAAAATGACCAATAATTAAAGAAAAATATCCAGTAACTACTATTATATTGGCCAAATAAGACCCTCAGACCATCCTGAGGGTACACACCTTGCCACCTTTGTAAACCTGCTCTTTAAAGAATGCATACCAGCAGTAACAAACTCTCCAAGGAAGCAATATAAGCAAATTCAGTTTTTCAGATGAAAAGGAAGGAGAAAAAAACCCAGGAATATAGTAGCAATCCACTTCATATATACTTCATATTCATCCTAATGGCAATGCCTCTTTATCACTTCCCTACCTACATGTCCACCTTTTCAGTGAGCATTTCTCTTCAAAGCTTTGACCATCAGGGTTTGTTTTGTGAGGCTTTTTTATTCTAACTGCTCAATACATTATAAATAGAATTTTTAAAAAATCCAGAATCACAAAGCAGCTAACGAAAGCCCCCCCACGACTAAAAGAAGCTTCTCTTAGTCATTTAGGATACATAGGTGAGCACAGAGAAATGATGACTTACACATAATCCAATGGAAGTAAAGAAATCTCTTCAACAGTCCTCTGACTCCAAAACAAAACAAAGCAAATATCAGAAGGCAGTCTTTAAACCCAGAACTTTTATATTTACTAGGGGATTTTTCTTTTCTTTTTCAAACAGGAATGTTCTCAATGCAGTGAAAAACTATGAAAGAGATGCTCAGAATGTGTCTTTACATAGATCTTTATTAAAGCATTAAGTATCCACAAGCACTTGGGACACAGTATAATTATATCTCTGCACCTGCTATGTGCAGATATCCCTTCCCTGGTAATTCCAGGTCATTGCGACAGTGCTTACAAAACACCACTTAAAAAATACTCAACTGTTCTGCCAAGAAAGTACAGAAAACTAAGAATAAGCCTGTAATTCAATGCTCTTTCTCCTCTACAATGCTTAGTTTCTAATGTTTTGAATGTGTACAAGATGCATATTCCCCCCACCACAGAAAAGCCTCACCTTTTGTTCAATATGGGAATAAATTCCTTTCTGCTGCTGTGAAAAGAAAACCCTTCACGGCACACTCAAAAGACCCTTTCAGTTTAGATTTTAAAAAGGTAATCTGATGTAATGAAAATTGCTTGAAAACATCTGGACTAAAGTAAAATCCAACAAGGAGCAATGGATAGGCTATTTTCAGCCTTGGGACATTCTGTTTCTTGCTTAAAAGCCTACATTTGTAGTGCTGACATCTCTATACAATGCTCACTTCTGTTAGTACTGTCCAGACAATTATAAAAATGATTTATCAAAAACCCAGTCACCAGAACAATTTGGTACTTCAAAATTCCTTCTATTCCAGTTTCACTGATTACAGCAATCACTTTTTCAAGCAGGTCATTCAAACAACAAAACAAACAGGAAAGACTGACATGGCTCATAAGACCTACGAGGAGGCAGGAGTGGGGTGAAGCCTTATTAGAACATAAATATTTCCCAAGATATGCACATACTTAACTGCAGCAGTGTTCCGTGTTTGTTTTTTTTCAAATGAATGAAAATCTAGAGCTCAACCATAATCCAACTAGACTATACTGCATTTGCATGATCTTCAGATGTTGCATTTATTGTCTTTTTTTTAGATGGAAGTTTGAAATAACAGTAAAAAAACTGGGAACCGTAATTTCCAAAACTGCCCAAGTAATTTGAAAAATTTCTCAAGTTAATTTTGAGGTTATTAAAGATAAGACTATACACCCACAAAGGCTGTGTGGTTCTGTGGCTGTTTGCAATTCTGCAACTGAAGTAGAGTATTTCATTGACAAGACAGTTCTTAATCTTATTCAGTTATCTCAAAATGCAACCAATTCTTCTCAGAGAGGAAGCAGACACGTTGCCAATATTTGCACATCCTATTGTTTTGCTCAGTTCTCTATCACTTAGTATGCTCTATCTTAACTCAATTACTTGTATCTGACATTTCTGAAAGTAACAAGTTCAGGCCAAACGTGCCAGTGTACTAGGTAGGAGCATACATTTAAATGAGAAATGACACTTTGGCCAAAAAATGCACTAAGCACATTCCGTAGATATTATCCCAGGTTTTACAGGTTTGCACCACAATCAGTAACACACATGTGCTAG
>QWTY01025456.1:0-16251 GCA_008033365.1 Pseudorectes ferrugineus | reverse complement strand
GCAAAGCATTGACTAACAGGAACAAGACTCATTGTAACAAGCTCCATCACTCCTCACTTTCAGAATATTCTCTTATATTCTGGCATCTGCACACAACACCTGCAGTAGAAAAAGTGGTATTTTAGAAAGTGTGTGTGCACATAGCCATATAAATACTGCTAGGCTAAAATTAAAATGGTAAGGATTTGTGAAAACAAAAACCAATTTCTAGTACAATAGCTAATTTCAATTTTGCAGGAAAAGTAAACCAGACTTTTCGAAGACCAAAACATGAATTATATGGATGTGTGGTATTTGTGGAAAATAGAAAAAGTTGTATTTATAAATTAATTTCTTTACATATTTATCTTATTACTTTGTTTATGTATTTTTAAATTACATCTATGGAAAACTTTAAAAAGGCATTAAGTGAAGTTCTAAAAACTTACAAATAGAGACTTGCATGTAAAAGCAGATGGTAACAAAGTCTCACATCCCAGCTGTTCTGGACTTCTAAAAGGATCCAGCATCCAGTAGCATCCATCATGTAAGTTTTAGTGGAAAGAAGTGAGAAATGGAACTCCTTTTCTAACCTTGTATCAAAACTAATTACAGCTGTAATTCTAAGACAAATATTTTTAAAGGGTGAAGAAAAATAGCAATATATTCCTTCAGTTTGACAAGTGACTTTGTTTTCTTGCTACATGGCTTTTTATCAGATTTTAGAATAAGCTGAGATTTGTGCCACAAAAAACCCCCAACTGCTAGCAGTCAGTTTTGAGGCTAAAACCAGTGCACTCACGCTTGACTGGAACAGGAGAAAGAGGGGCACAGATAAAGTACTCTGGTACATTCTTCCCTCGTGCTGAAGGTTCTTCTCTGTAATTAAGTATAAACAGGGAAGAGACCGGTCTTTTTAGACATCATTATCATTTTTCTTTCAATCTCATAGAAAAATCCAAAGGTAAAAGTTGTACAGCTTCTTTCATAATATAAAAGGATTTCCTGAATACTGAATTTACATGGGAATCAACAGCAAATATGCAATTACTGGCCATTAAATAGACTGATTGGCTTCAAACAGCTTTCCCAAAAGACAAAAAGACCACAAGGCATCCATACACAGGCACTGCAGACACACACAGCCTTTTCTCTATACTAGAAGCAAATCTGACAGTTGGAAACTGAGTATTACACAGTGGAGAGTGTCTTTGTAAAGATACTGATAGCAAATCCCCCTTAAGTATTCCTACTTGAGTCAAGTAGGCACCAAGGGTTTAAAGAGAGCCTGGAAAAGCAAATTTTGAAAGGCATAAGTGCCTTAAGTGATTCAAGCATTTAAAATGTCAATGACCTTTAGTATTTTTCCTCTTAAAAAAGTCTATTGTATAGACGCCATACCTTTCTGTCAGCAACATCTCATATTGCACACTATGCAACAACAGACCCTGCATGACAAGGCCACTTGTCTCAACTCTCAGCTTCAATCCAGCCAAGCCATAGGGATGTAAAAATGGACAACAGTTCTATGTACAACAGAACAATAGTACAATGAAAGCACATTAACAAAAGATTCCTAGGAAAGTCTAACAGCAAGAAACACAAGTGATCAGCAGCACTTCCTCATTTGCAGTAATCAGTTTCAGATATTCCCAGAGTCCATCAAAATATCTCTGTGGGTGTCAATGAGATCTTTCTAATGGCAATTTCTCCAAATTCCTTCAAAACCTGATGTAAGGCCATAGCATCCTCCAGCTGCCCTGACAAGGGGTTCCACTCCTATTCAGCATCTCAATAATTACTTTTGTCTGGTGTTGAAACCCTTACCTGCTAGGAACACTCATCTGGTGTCCCTTAACTGCTCTACTAGAAGACTGGACAGTCATTTCCTCTTCACCCTCTCTTACATTTCTTTTGAACAGCACTCTTATACCCATTACTCATGTCCCTCAACTAAGATGAAAAGGTGAAATGATCCTAACTTATTTAGACATCCCTCATATGGAAACTACTACATACCTTTACACCACTCCTCACTCTTCTCCCTGTACCTTCTTCATTTCCCAAACTTTCCACCGAGATGATCAAGCTCAAAGAGTCCAGACAAATAAAATATAGTTATGGATTCACTGTATTGTATCTGCAAGGTGTATTGTGATCCATTTTTCAGACCACTTGCAGAAGTTCAGAGACAACCACTGCCTGTTTCACACAAATTTACCTAAACTCAATCTTTGGTCTATGCCATTTTCAGATTTAAACACTCCTCTGTTCCTGAAAGGGCAGGACAGATGCAAGCAACAAGATGAAGAGTTCATTGACAAGAATTATGCTTAAGCTCTAAGAGACTTTAAAGCAATATAATAAAAACAAAGCATGTCCAGCACAAGCAGGCCCAATCTAAAGCAGCAGACGTGATTCTCTTAAATGATAGAGCCCTACTTTTCCCTTTAGATAAAGTTGCTGTTGTCACAGATTAGTCTAAGGCATAAGCCCTGAATGAACTAACTAGACTTTTTATTTCATGCACTTGGGACAGAGTGAAATAACTTGGTTTTGCCTGGAAGTGGAATGGCAAATCCAGAAGAAAGAAAAATAAAAACTACGACAGTACACAGCACTGTTGAGCAAAAGCATGTAATTAATACCCAACCCATCATCATTCCCAGAAATAAAGCTCATCTATAACACATTGTGGGTTCCAACACAGCTTCATCCATAGTGGTTTCCTCACATTTCCTTTTCTGCTTGTTGCTTACTCTTTCCTGGTTTCTAAGTAAGTTCTGGAAAAACAGATGCAAGGGTGACTTCCAAGTGACAAGAATTTTGCACGTACAAAGAAAAATATTAGCACTAATAACTTTCATCCACTAAGTAATAACTTAAAGAAATCCTAAGCATGTGTGCCAATATCAACAGACAGATGGCAAAACAAATTAATACAACACTGTGGAAATTCTGTAGAGAACAGCAAAACAGTCAGATGTCTGAAGTAAACAGCCACTAAGATCTTTACATACATTGTTCTACAAACAAGTTCTATATTCTATGTACAAGTTCTATGAAATTTTCAAAAGAAATAGAAAAAAAATCGAAAATTCCAAATTTACTTCACTGTACAAAGAGGAATTTTACTTCCATACATTAACTGATATGCAAGAGAATCTTTTGAAAAGTGTGAGGGCTCCCTCTTCTGACAACACTTTGACCAAACTGCAGAACTTGTAGGCTGTGCTGTTCTATGTCATAAAACTGTAAACTCAATTTCAACCTACTACATTCTAGGAAAAAATCTTGGCTCACATACATGATATTTATTTCCAATTAGTCTAGAAAGCTGAGAGTGTTTTAATCTTACAGGAAAATAAACCTAAGCCCAAGAATCTGGTAATTATTTTTATTATATGAAAATTTACTTGAATCTAACAAAGTAGTGTTTAAAAATAATGCATACTTTGATAGTATAACTTGCAAGGAACTATCTAAAATAGGAAACCCAACACAAGACTGATATGACAGTATTCAAGAGATTAATAGATGAGGTGAGCTGTGTCCATAATCAGAAGATAAAATAACAAATGGCACCTTATAACCAAACACGGACCTATTACAGCAATATCTGAATAATCCTTAAATCAGACACCACTAGATTCACAGGGACAGCCCCCTTCTAAATCAGACTACAAAATCCTTGGTTAAGCAGGCACTGAAAGTCAATAGTGCCCAACGATATAAATACATATCTGACATCCACAGACTCTGTTTTAATCTTTTTCTTTTAATATATATTTGTGATCACTTCTCCTTCTGCTGAGCTGCTGCCACTCCCTTTGGGCTGATTACTCAGGCCAGCTTTCCTTTTAACCAACCCCCTCAACCTTGGCTCGGCAAACCTGAAACAGTTCCTCTGTACCCTCAAAATCATAGGATAAATAAGAAAATACAGAAGCCAATGGTAATCCCTTAATCATTAACTCCCAAATACAACAAATTCAAAAGCACTACAGCTCACTATAGTCAGTATATTTAGGTCATTTCCACAGAGGATGTCAGCTTTCACACAAGAGCTGCTCACTTAAGCAGACTGCAAGCAATCTTTGAAAGCAGATACCTTGTTAGTTTACAAAACTTGGAAAGCTCACATATCCTTTTATAACAGAAAAGATTCAAGCATTTCTCTGCAAAATCTATCCCCTCCACATGTCCTGTTCATTAAACTCAATACATTCAACAAAGCAAGCCAGGGCAAGATTTTGCTCCCGTGGTCTACAAGAAGTGACTGTGTCACAAGCACTTCACTGTTTCTTATTAAAAATACTGCTGCACACTCTTTTAACTCGGTCTAAAATCTGTGTACAAAACAGATCTCTTCCCTTCATCTGAGAACCACACAAATAAATCATCATTCCCAGGATACAGAAATTTCCTTTTCATCCTCATGAAAGATTGATGCCCGATCCATAGTTTATTTCCCTATTGTTCTCTCTCCTCTGGAGACAGCTGATATTACTTACGCTCTCTGGCTGATGATCTCTGAATCTAATCACCCAGAGTTTCCGAAATCCCAAAGGCACAGTGTGAACACATCAGGACAAGCTCAGTTGCACTTGTAGCAGTATGATGCAAATCTGGTATGTTCCTGAGTCAGATTTTTAACTGAATAGCACTCATACTTTAAAACATTCTAATTTAAGTACGTATACTTCAGTAACACATGAGTGAACAGCTGAACAGGCTGAGTTAATTTCACTTAGCACAAGAGTCAATAGGAGCAGAGACCAACCATCCACAGCCTCTGCCATGGAGCCACGTCAGCGACCCCAGAGACGAGAGGGGGGAGCACTAAATCTGCAAGATGGGTGAGCACAGTAGCTCTCGGGGCTTGCAAGTATGATACCACTGGGATTTTTATAGGTGCCCTTTGTCAGCAGCAATAATACTGTGCTGAATGCAAAAGAAAATTCGTTCTGTGAAACAGCAGTCCCCACACGCAATGGAGACAGGCAACAGAGGGAACAGAACAGCTTCTCTGATCACATGGCCTAAGCATTTATTTACATACATAACTAACAAAATTCACTTCCGATTTAGTTTCCACTGAATCTTAATAGAGCTTAGCAAGCCCCTCCCACGAAAACAAGCACGTGTGTTTTAGAAGTACTTCTGAAGTGCTGAAGAAAAATAAAACAATTTCTACTGCATCTCATTTAATCTTTCATTGTGCTTTAATTAACATCGTTTCTGATTTTCAGTTAGGATGTACATTAAAAATAGTCCAACTTGCATTTGAAACCTGCTATTCATTTCTCTTTTCCATCCTCCCCATGAAAGTACTAATACCTAATACTGGAAGCCATAAAACGCATCCCAATCTTTCAAAGGCTCTACAGTTTAAATTCACCATCTCACCAAAAAGCAAAATTTTCCTGCTACACCAGCAAAGCACAGTCTATTCAAACACCACTGCAATATAACATTAAAGTTTTACAAAACAGGAAAGAAAGGCCAACACTTTTTAAAACAAAAAAGCCGTTACACTGGAAATATGAATACAATTTCTTAATAAATCTGGTTTTCATAAAACAGGAAAAGGGCATTTCTCACCTTACCTTCAGGAAGCTTAGTATTACTGAAGCATCCACATTACATGTATAAAATTTAAAATTAAGCCAGTTTATAAAGTATAATTACTGTTTCAGCTGAAGTTACCAGCTAAATAGCTGCTCACTTAGATGACAAATGCAAACATTTACTCTTGAAAATGGAAATAAAGCCAAAAGCATTGATACATATAGGCAAAGTAGTCACTTTTATATTAGTTTTCTTCCTATTTTAAATCAACTTGTTTTACCTTCTCACAGAAGTCAGTAAGAGCTGTGAAGTCCCACTTCTTGGAATAAGCAACATTGTACCTCAATATGGCCTCCTAGGGAAGAAGCACAACAAAATAGAGCTTAGAGGTAATTATTAATGGAAGAAAAACCATGTAAGGAAATTTCCTTGTTGAAGGAACAGCACCATCTGGTGGCTAAAACCTGCCACAGAGCCTGCCAAAATCCATAACACTGTATTAATATAATGAAAATCCTTGAAACTGAACCCTCTGTTTTGGGTTTAGCAGTGAATAAGCTTCAGTCTATGGGGGTTTTTTTGTCCTAACACAAAACAAGACAAGGCACGCTCATATCTCCAACAAACAACATAAATGTTCCCCACCCTGTGCTTGCTCGTGTTAACAGTACCAATAAAAGTTATTTAAGGTAGAAAAGCAATATAGCAGAAGTTGTACCAGTTTAGGAACTTAAAGAATCAAAACCACAGGAAAATTAAATCGACCCTTTAAAACAACACCACCCTTAAAAAAATCACAAGAAAAAAATACCAAATAAAATAACATCAAGGGAAGTCTCTTCAATTGCTGGGGAAGCTCTATTTGTTCATTTAAAGTTTATCTATGGCTTTCGCATCCTCCTCCTTTCCTGCCCTACATTATTCTTCACAAAAAAACATAACAGCAACTCTAAGCTGCTCCAAGTCACAATTCATGTAACTGCAATACTTCATGCCAATGTAACTGTAAGAGTTATCAAAACAGCATTAGTCTCCAAAATCTACAGATTTTTGTCAGCAGCTTGAATTGTGATTTTAGTGGAGTGAACTGATGCGAAGAGTTACAATTTCCAACTCTCTCACCTGTGCATCCCCGACCATCTGGCTACACAAAACACTCACACTGTGTTTACCACAGACTAGTATATACTGCTGAACAAACACAGTTTCGTGTAGACTTTAAAATGGCAATTCATTTTAATAATCTGAATAAATTCAGCGGTAACACTTACTACTCATTAAGAACCTTCACTCATTAGGGAATCCCTTGAACAGCAGAGATTTTTTCATAATTTATTTTTTGAAGTGATTACACAAATAGGACCAAGCCAGAATCACTGGCAGTATACAGACAATCTGAGTGTATTTATATGCATATAGACTGGATTGCAAACTGACAAGCTTACCTTCAAATCATGTGAGCAGGTAAATTTGTTAAGTAAGGCAGTTTGGATTAGTTCCCATCGACTTCCAGCAGTTCTATCTCCATTCTTTAAAGTAAAAACCCAAAAGAAAGTCAGATTAAGTTATTTGAAACAGAAAGACACATTTACTAATAACTATCATCTGTAAAACTGCTAAGTGAAAAGACTGAGCGTATTTAATAATGGCTATAAGAATTCTTTGTTCCTGAATCAATTATCAATAATCATTATAGAGTTTTTACTACAGGACACACTTGCTGATTATATTCACCCAAGTCTGAAGTATTTCAGTGGGTATGTTTATGTCTCAAGCAATGACAAGAAATACCAGATCAACAAACCACACAGGGCCAACTCTAATCTCTGCCACTGTTTTAGCAGAACAAAAGTCAGACACACCTCACTATCAGCAATACCTGACAGAGTACTATAATCAAACTGTGCTTCCAAATTCATTCACATCTGTTGAAACTGCAAATTACTTCACACACACACAAAATATATAACATATAAATATGTAAGTAAATAAATATATCATTTTTAAGGAGTTCAAGTTTACACCCCACATAAATATAGAAATATATATATCATCAAATCATTGGCAAGGCAAAATAATTACCAGGAAGAAAAAGTCTTCTGATCTGTCTGAAGCATCATGACCCAAAATCCAGTTTTTCAGACCTCATTTTCTAATTCCATAGTCAGTTTGACAATTGAGCAAATGCAGTAAAATGAAAACTCATCTATGTGTAAACAAACTCATTTGATTATACAACTGTAAATACTTAATCTTACCTCATCCTCTACAGGGTATAAATTTTGTTCTGAGCAGGGCATTTTAACATGCTTGTTGTCCCACAAATCTTTGTAGTGAGTTGGAAAAGGTTTAGGTACCTCTCCTTCCCTCAGAAGATCTACCTGTAACACAGAAGGAGAGGGAAAAAATAAATTAGACTCTACTTTCAAGTTTTTAAATGGAAGAAATAAAAAGTAAGCAAAAATACAGTTAAGAAGCTCTCATCTACAGCCATCTGTTTGAGAAAGGGGAAAGCTACCAACTGACCACATGATAGCTATTCAGTTAGAAAAAAATCCATCTGTTAATCTTACATTATACTTGTTGAAAAGAATGCCACTTGATCATTTGACCTCTTGAAACACACTCAAATAAAGGTAATATATTCAATTACTATATATCCAATCACCAGTTAAAGATTTCTCATTTATCAATTTAAGTATCTACATATTTTCATCCAAATATTTTCAAAATGTAGTTACAAATGTAACCATAGTCATGTGCAGAAATAGTATTTTTAACCTAACACTCAAAGGGACGAGAAATCATTATAGAGCAACATCTCAAGTTTACTCCACAGAACATCAGAAAAGTAAAAATAAAGAACACTGAGTTCTTTAAGACTTAATTTGCTATTCAGCCCTCTGGCAGCACTAAGTCTCTCAGAATATGTGTTTAAACTCAATGTGCCTTTCTTTTGGTTGGGATTTATCCATGATCCTACAGGTTTCTGGTCACATTTTATTTTAACAGTAACTAGGCTGCATATTACTCCAAAGGATTAAATGCAAACATATCAGATTTGATCTAAAATGTAGTGGTAAAACTGCTAGAAACTCTGCTTCACTCTTTGTCTTTCCCATATCTTGAATATCTTGAGCCTTTTGTATGTCTTGAACCCAAATTAGAATCACATTAAAATGAAAACAGAGCATGAAAATATTGGAAGTACCAATTTTACTTGCAGACGTATTTAAATTCCCAAACTTTACAACTCAGTCAAGGAAGCACACACATCCCCATGCAAAAGAAAAATACTTGCCCCTAACAAGACAGAGGCAGTAAAACCATAATTATGCTTCTTCTGGATCTTAATATCCTAATTCTATGCACCAGAATAGCCAATTTTCATGAAAATCAGTTGCCCCAGTCTGCTTTCAAGGAATGACAAAGAAACAGTACTAGCAGGATGTCAAAATGTAAGACCAACAGGTGGCATTTCATATTACTGAACATCTGAGGCAGAACTCTGATTTGAGGCAGAGCAGTGCATTACTGTACCCTGACGGTCACGGTGTGGCTGGCCGAGGGGCGCAGGTGAGGCAGGCGGGCCCCACACACCGGCATCCTCCTCATCTCTTCAATCGGGGTTCCAAACCATTTCTTGTTGGTTGGAAGAGGCGGTGGTGTATATTTAGCAATCTTCCTTCCTGGCCTCTGGGGTTTGAATTCACACTTTTCTTTCCTGCTGTTAAAATAAAATGCATTGAAACTTTTCATTTCCACTGAAAAAACTGGGAGGCAAATACACAAACTTCCACCCCAGGGTTACAATAATAGCAGTCAGTTTATTTGCCAGCCTTTGCTGTGGCCTCAGGCCAAAGCTTTATTTGGGGAAAACTCCTGCCACCACCAACCTTCCCCTCCACAATACACACAAGTACATGTCTACCAAAACACTCTTCCCTACAGGCTGACAAACCCCCTCACAGAACTGCAGTGGGTCAGCAAGGCAGGGTATTCCTCTGCAGAGCCATGCTCCTTCCCAACAGGATCTGTTTATCCATTGACAATGCCCCAGTAAAGATGTGCAAAACTACTTCCTTGGCCTACTTGAAGGACTTGAGTCAAGTGAAATAATTGCATGTTATACCAAAATACACAGTCCTTTTCTTTCTGCTCACTCCTTAGGTGTTTATTCACTTTCTCAGCTCCCACCAAAATCTAAGGTCTTCAGAGCAGATGTTATCCTTTTGTCCTTCCACAACACCTGGCATGCAGAGTCCTGTGTCACGCTCAGGGCTCCTATTTCCATTGCTGCAGTGTGTAATCACCAGTCATTCTCTCTCCCAAATTATGAATGGAGCCAAACAAAACAAACAAAAAAACCCCTCAAACCCAAAAACATGAAAAAAACCCCAAACATCTCTACAATGGCTCTCAAAAGTGAATTTTGCCATGTCTATTTCAATCAAAGCATCAGTAGCACTGATGGTTTAACAAAATAGATTCACTATTTTTGACAAATGAAACTAGTAAGAATTGTAATTGCACTGGACAAACACATCCTTCAAAAACCCCACAAATAGCCCCATTAAAAATAAGTTATTTCAATCTTACATCAGTTGTCTTTGTATCTTAAAATACATTTTGCAAAACTCTTTATACAATCCACCCTCTGAAATTCTATCACCAAACAGGAAATTTCCAAGCATGAAAAAAACAGATGAAGAGGCAGACAGGACGCTACCTTTTCTCCTCAACTTTAGGTATCCTCATGAAGTGAGAAGTGATTTTGGAGTCTCTCTTCACACCCTGTTTTGCACCTTTGCATTCTGATGATGGAGCAGGAGAGATCCCAGGTGACTTTGTATGCAGACCGTCCTCTTTAACAGAATTATCTACTTCCTCAAAGCTTTCACAGCCCTTGGCAGAAAAACGTGATTTCCTTGACTCCAATTCAGCATCCCCATACTGAATTCTAAAAGATTTGTTTATGGGTTTTGACATATTAATCTCCTCCCGTTCATCCAGAAATGGACTTGTTTCTTCATCGGCCTCTGACCCATGGCAGCTATTTTTAGAATTATCCACATCCATTGGTGACTCCGGCTCACTTTCTTTCTCAAAAGCAGGCGAGTCCCCTGAACTGCTCTGACATTTGCTCAGTTTCCCAGGACCTCCAAGATCAGATATACAGGCATCACAACCAGCATCTGAAAGTGGACTTTCTGGAACTACATCCCCTTCCTCTTGTTCACCCATTAAACAGACAGAATTGCAACTCTTCAGCTTCTGTGAATTGCACGAAGCCACTTGTCCATCTGTCTCGACGTCTTTTGAAGAAGGTTTTGAATTTCCTGGTTTTGAAGCCCGGCCTGATGATAACTTCCTCTGAGTCCAAGTGGCACTGCTTTCTTCACAGCCTCTCTGCTTGCCAGTTTTGTGCATCTGATCAATGTTGGCATTTTTAAAGAGGTCTCCAGACTGCGGCCCCTTCACGGGATCTGTATCTAAGACTGCATCTTTGTCCTCAGCCTCCCAGTTACACACGCTGCCTGTCTGAGGCAAATTTACTTGCTTTGCACCAACTTCCACAGATATTTTTGCGTAATTTTGCTGACAAGTATTCTCTAGCTTTTTCACATCACGCTCACAAAAGTTCTCTTTTTTAATGGAAGTCATCTTAGGATATGCTTCAGTATTGTTATTAATTTTGCTGTGTAAGCTGTGGAAGAGAAGTAAGGGAATTCAATGTCTTCCAAATGAAATTTCTGTGCCTATTTTTTTTAAGGAACAATGATAAACAAACAATAGAAAGTACAGATTTTTATTCATTCTACTCCGTAAATGAGCACTACCAGGATCAACAAGTTTTACTGCACTAAGGAATGTACCTCACTAGCAACCTATTTTCATTTAAAGGCTCCAAAGGATGATCAATCGGTTGCTTACCTCAGGAATCTATTCCAGTCATTCATTATCCTTATTTTCAAATCTAAACAGTACGAGGCTATTATTTAGGTATTTTCTCCAGATGAAAATAAAATTAGAAGTTGTGATAAAGTCCTCCACAACTTTCGTTTTTATCCATTAAATAAATGAGCAAGGAAATCAGTGGTGTTACGGCCATTCCCTCAGAGCTACAAATTCATCTTTTAGAGGAGCAGGGCGTGGCTCTGGTCCATTGTCTCCTGTTACTCCCTTACTCTTATAAACAGCCCATGACTCTTGAAAAAAACTCCATACAAAAGCTCAAGGGTAAAATATATTTCAAACTGATAACAACAATTAAAAGATGCACTAAATCAGGGGGGTTTTAAGAGAAAAATAACCTGATTTGTCTTTGTGTAAGGCAGTGCAGGATAGAAACATGTCCTAATGGTTACACAGGGAAATGAAGTGAGTTTTGTATGACCACATGTCAGAAAGTCGTTTCACATTTACATATTAATTTGTCAGTGTATTGATAATTACTTAGAAGACACATGAATATTAAAAAAAAATCTGACTAGTCTTGATGAATACATCACTCTGAAGAATATCTTCTCCTGAATGTACAGTTACAACACAGTATATTCCCAGTGCAAACTGAGCACACTAAATTCTCCATGCCTGGTCACTGCCCAGCTTCCCATTTACTCTAAACAGGGAAAATATGCAATTACCACACAATCCTAAATTCAGCCACTGAACATTTTAATAGATTATAGACTCCTAAAGGCATTAATTCTCTTCATGAACGGTAACGGATCCTCTTCTAAAAGACCACTCAGGATAAGGAGAGATGATAGCTTGGAACTTCATCCACAGGATGATTATTCGGAAACAAATGGATTTTAGAGGGGTTTATTTCTTGATAATTTAACTTCCCATGTATGCATTTATTCCTGCAAATTTTGATGAACAAAAATGAGAGTTACAATACTGCTGCCATCTCAGTGACTCTTTAAAGGTACTGACAATATCTGTTGCCAACTTGAGAAACTAAACCTAACACAAAGACAAATTTAAATTAAAATTGTGATGTTAACTGCAATAGAAAGGCCCATGAAATGTTTACACAACTAAAGGCTTCTTTGAACTACCTAGGCTCTAATCTGTCAGCAGGGATGGAGAAGCGCATAGAACAGCAATACTCTAAAAAGAATTTAAAAAAAATAAAATAATTCATTCCCTCCTTAAGAATCCTCTTAACATCCTTGATTAAGTGCAACCTGTAAGCCTGCAATTAGCTCTACATACTTCTGTATTAATCATTATCACAAGTCTTCCCAGATGTTTTTAACACTGCTATGGACTTTGATCCCTATTTATTAGCAAACATCAATGAAAAATAAACCAGCATATTTACAATTGCAACTACAGAAAAATAATATCTGATATTCCTCTGCACCCGATAGTTAAATTCTCTGGAGTATAATTTTAATGCCGCCTTGCAATTACAGCTCCTGACAGACCACATTAGCCAAAAATATCAAACTTTACCTGATATTACTCAGCAGCAAAAAAATTGTAACATCTTTCATAAAAAAACCTCAATGCACATTTGAGCACCTGTTAATTCTGGCTGTATTAAATCAAGCTGCACATGTTTAAACTACAATCACAGTCCAATGAGACAAACCAAAACAGATTTTTGTCTGTAAATTAACAGCAAAACAGTGAGTTGATCACAGGACTATCAGCAAAAATCTGCAACTGTTAGTGTCCTTTGTCAAACAAAAATGAAAGCAGAACTGTTGACCAAAGACATAGTCTGGTATTACAACTAAAGTGATTCAGTGTTTGGCTGCCACTGGAAGCAACACTCCCACTTTGCCTTCCCTTGCTCCAGGTTCCCACCTTTTTCTTTGCAGGAGCCGATGTATTTATTCACCTAAACACTGAGGTGCTTCAGTAATCTATGTCAGCAATAAGTTTGGGCTTGGGTGTTTAGAGGGGATGGTTGGGACTAGGCAGCTGTTTGCAGCAAAAATGTCTCAAGTTTGTTACTCATGAGGATGTGCCAAGGTAAGGGAAGCAGCAGAAATGGGGCTGCCTCCATTTAGCCAGCTGTACTGGCAACTTGCACTTTTAGCTCCCACCAGGCCCCCTCAAAGACTACAACTTCTGAACAGGTTTATGTTGTGCTTTTTACCTTTTGGACTCCGTTGGCTTCGGTCCTTTATTCTCCAACCAACTGGTAATTGTCCGCTGTTTACAAACTGAAAAACCACAGTTCACTGTTATTACATGAAACACAATAAAACTGCAACATCACTGCATATGAAAAAGATAAATTCTAATGGGTGAAGATAAAAACACCTCCAATTAAGCCCTCATTAGCATCTCTACTATAGGGAGCATCCAGACACTAGCAGTATTAAAACTACATGTGATGCAATATTTAATTTGCATCAGTCAGCAGCTGTAGGTTTTGTAATAATCTTTATAAATTCTAGGCTTGGTCTGTGGTGGGATTTGTTTCATGCAGCCTTTTTTCTAAATATAGTTAAAAGGTTAAAAATATACAGTGAATGTGTAGAATTAAAAAAAAAAACCCAAAGAAACTTGAACTTTCTAGCCCTCATCATTACCTTTAATCACCACCACAGTGAGCCCCAAAAACGTCTGCTGAATATTGGAATAAAGAGACAACCTGACATAACTTAAAATCAAAAAAGAAAAAAACAACAAGGCATCTTTGAGGACCCATCCAAGAACTTTATTTGTATGTAGCACACTGTGAAACGTAAGGCTCAATATAAGCATAGCACACACTAGAAGAGACAAGCACTCAGAAAAGGACTTTTTCTTTTCTCCTCCATTCATAAACAGTTTGAAAAGCTTTTCAGTGCTTACTCCCCTAAACAGCAACAAAATGAAGGACACGGTTTTTTCAGATTTATTACCAACAACACAGTTCCAGTCTTATCCGTGTGTTGTTGCAGTTCAGACAAGCTTTCACCAGAACAGCAACACATGAACTAATTATGCAGAGACTTGGGGGGGGAATAGGGAGAAAAAATTCAAAGCAATTCTTTTGAAACTGGAAAACAGTCTTTATTTGTATAAGGGGTGTTTATTTTTGTTGTTGTTATTTAAAGATATTCTGCAAATTTGGCAACTAGCTTCAATCCCCTTTCTTTCCATTTGCCAAGAGAAAGCCACTACTGACTGCAAGGTGCTTGCTCACTGCTTTCAACGGGTAAGTAACAGCTGGAGTACCTTACTGTAAAAACACTTCTGCAGAACTGAAAAACCAGTAAAGCAGATCTGGCTCTTCTGATTCTGAGTGAGTATGGGAAGTCTCAGCAGTGTCCTGCAAATGGGGGTTGTGTAACTTGTAACAAAGACAGCTTAGGCCACAGGTAACTTAAGAGACATTGTTTCATAAACACTTTCCCTAACATTCAAGGCCTGAAACACTTTTATACAGCTGCTTATCAAATTCCCTCATCAGAGGATATCAGAATTTTTAGAATGAGAAGTAATCTCCAGAAAATACTAAAATCATTTTCAGTTCTTCTGTAATGGCACAAACAATAGTGCAAAACTGCCACCATGGGACTGTGTTACCAGGGAGCAATGCCAAGCTGGATGGAGGTTCCAAGCACAAAGATACCGGTGCCATCATCAGCCATTCAGTGTTTCAAAAAACACTCAGCTTCACCTACTCAGACAAAAATAACAGACTGACAGATTTTATGAACTAAAATATTTTTATTTCCAAAGATGCACTGAATTTAAACCTAGCAGTCATTCTGATTAGCAAGTTTCACCTTCTTACATTTGAAGTGTTAATCCAAATTGCCTACAGGTAAGCAGCCATAAAAAAAAACCAAACAAAAAGACCTGAAGAGACATGTTAAAACATGGGACAAATAAACCTCTTCAAAGGCAGCTGACTACCTCTTGAGGTTTAAACTTGTGCTGAGGAAGAAATACTTATTCATTAGCACAATAAATAGAAATGATGGCAGCAGCACCAGAACAGAACAAAATGGCTTTAGTCTGAACTTCAACATCTGAGCAGCCGTGTAAGCCCTCCAACCAACATAACACACATCACGTTCATACTTCCAGCATGGCTTTTTGCTACAGATAAGGTGGCGAAAACAAGAGGCAACAAAAAGACAACACATGCTTATTCTCAGCATAAACAACAGAACCAGACTTTGCTGTCATTTTTTTTTTAAGTGTCATCTTTATTTCTACTCAAGATTCCCCAAATCATTCCCATAAAACAAACCACCCCCTACAATCTACCTTTGAGAAAAACACCTCACTTTTCAGAAGATTCTCATTTACTCTGTAGGAGTGTACACCTCTAACTCCAAACTATCATCTACTCAAAGTTGCCTCTTAATTAGGGGTTAGTAAGGTTTAATTCATCAGCTGCAGATGACAGCAAATCTGTTTGTGGTCTTTTTCCCCTTCCATACATTCCTCTCTATTCCTGAAAGAGGTATTTTACCGTGCATTAAAATTTTATTTTGACAGCGTTAGCTCCAAATAGAAAACAAAACTAAGGAAGCCACGTGGGAACTTCGTGTACACAGCTTTGTCAGGCGGCAGGAGGAGCAGCCACCCTACCCCACGGGGCCAGCAGCGCTCCAGCCTGGCAGCCACATGCTCATGTGAGCTCCTGTCATTACGTTTGGCTCTCCCTGCGTGACAGCCTGGCACAATCCCCGCTAAAAGCCCTTTTTCCCGCAGCAAGTATTCGTCCCCTCTCTT
>QWTY01025455.1:0-12835 GCA_008033365.1 Pseudorectes ferrugineus | reverse complement strand
GCTGCCTCTGTTAAAGGACGGGAGCGATGTGTGCGAAGGCAGAGCCCTGCAGCTCCCGGCTGCTCCCGGCTGCTCCCGGCTGCTCCCGGCTGCCACCGCCTGCTCGGGCCCGTGGGGCGGGACTGACAGCTGACTGACAGCTCCTCTGCAGCCCCAGCCTGACCTTCTGCATCAAGCCTTACACGCACAGGAGACACTCAACTTTCCCAAAAACTCCGGGGTCATCAGCAGCATCGTTAAAGGTCCAGAATTCTAGGAAGCTGAATTTGGTAACCTTTAAATATCAGCCATGTCATGAGTAAATAGGACTGAGTTACAGCCAGTCTTGTAAAGGGTAATATTTAGAAACACATCTGGTATTTACAAAGACAAACACACTTTTGACTACAGAAACAACCTCTGAAGATGAGAGTAGAGTACAACAGTCACTCCCAACAACTGAATAGTGTTTTTCATAGCAAATTATCAGTTGGTTTCCCAGTCTGCACACCACATACCACCTTCACTACCAGAGCATCCAATATGAGAAACCTGAAATCTGTAAGTGTCCTAAAACTTGTGTTTAATACTGATCTGTTGTGTTCAAGTTTTGTATAACAATTATCAATTTAAGCGAGTCACCTACAAAATACAATTTGATTTTTCTGTTCTTTTGTCACCAGTGTTTTTTGTAATGAATTCTGAATCTCTTTTCTGAGACTTTTTTATTCTCTGACCCTTAAACAAGAATGTGACAAGATATAACCTCCATGACAAGTTTGTTACCTATTGCATTGCTTCTTTCAGACAGCAAAGACTTGTAAAATTGATTAAGATTTAATCTGCCACCCTGAAAGAGCATGACCTTTCTAATCTCCAACTGTACACCTTAAAATTCACACAGCATCTTGTTTTTAAGCCAGTTCTAAATACTATTGGGGAAACACTGAAAATCAAAAATTTAAATTTAAATTTATAAACCCTCCAAATAACCACTAAGTATTTTGGGTCAGCAATAAACATTCTGCAACTACATATGCTCCTCTGTTGAAATACTCTGTGGTGGTTCATGTGGCACTCTGATCCAGGTGACCTCAAAATGGGGTGACACATAGTTTAACAGTGACCAGAACCGAATTTTAATCTTAAACACATAGACAGGATTTCATTCAGCTACTTTGAAAAGCAAGAAGTAATGGAGCACACTCACTCTTTTTCATTGGGGGATCTCTCTGTTAATGCTGCTGGCACACTGGGCTGTGTGCCAGAAGTCTTAACAGAGAGATCCCCCAGTGAAAAAGAGCAAGTCCCAGGAACCCTTACCCATAGACCTGCTTTACTTACTCAGTTTTCACCGACCTAATCCCAGCTGCAGCTTCATTCCCACCCCTGACTGCTTCTCACCCAGTCTCAACTGCTCTGCTCCCAGGCTCAGCTCACTCAAGCCTCCCTCTGGGGTGCCCTTCATGCTGCTCTCACCAAACTCACCTTTTGTGTGACAAACCTCCGTGTTTTCACTGACATCCTTCCTGCTTCCCTCTGCCCACGCTTACATCTCACTCCACCTTACAAACTCTACAAACCCCCTCCCTTCCATGTCGGGCTTCACTCTGTGCCAAACTGTCCTCACGGCAAAGAGAAATGACAGACGTGGGGGTGGTGGTGGGAAACACACAACCTAAACAAACAAACCCTTCGGTTTGTGTGACAACAGGGGCAGTCTGGAATAATTAAGCAAGTCCTCAAAATACTCAGATACTTTTTTGTAGAAATTTCAACAGCATATCTAAGACAAAAGTATCTGTCAAAGTCTGGGTACATCACCTAAAATGCAGTAATACAGTTAAACCCAAATAGGAACTGGAATTTACCGGAAATTTAGTTCAGGTTCATCTCAGCCCTTGAGTCTCACATAAGCACAGAACAAAGTGACAAGAGAAGAGCCCGTACCACAGTGCAGCGCTGAGGGCTTGTGGCAATGCGTTTTGTTGTACGGTTCTAAAAGTTACGAAAGATCCACATGAAGTGGTGCAAGCTGTAATAGTGACAATCTCCGATTTACTAATATCTTTAATCTATTTTTCCTCAGCAGGACTGTGTTTCCAGCAATAACAAGGATAGAAGATTAAGAAAAAATACTGCCGACAGAGTAGCAACAGTTAAACAGAGCGATTCATCAGAGCCATCTGAAAGTGTGCCCACCAAGCTTCAAAGCACCGATAGAAGGCAAAGCAGCATCATGTTTGCTATGAAAGATCAACAGAAAGGTGAAGAAATTAATTCCATCCAGCTCCATAAACGCAGGAGGAGGTTTATAATTAAAAAGAGCCCCATTCTGATTTCCATGAACAGCTCCATTCTCAACCTGCCCACACTTAAATACGAGGATAGAAACAACAACAAGTGGAAAAGTCTCTATCAGATCCAAGGAGAAAGGAAGCGGATTATGAGGGAAACTTGTTCAAAATACAAGAGTAATAACAGAAGAATAATCACTCCTTATCATGTGTCTAGAATATTTGTAGAAGATAAATACAGAGTTTTATACTGTGAAGTACCAAAAGCCGGCTGCTCTAACTGGAAAAGGGTGCTCATGGTGCTAAATGGGCTGGCCTCCTCCACAAAAGACATCCAGCACAACACAGTGCACTACGGAAACTACTTGAAACGGCTGGATGGGTTTGATCACAAGGGAATTTACCACAGGCTCAACACTTACACAAAAATGCTATTTATTCGTGAGCCTTTTGAAAAGCTGGTATCTGCATTTCGGGACAAGTTTGAACATCCAAACAACTACTACCACCCGGTTTTTGGAAAAGCCATTATTTCCAGATACCGTGTCAATGCCACCAAAGAAGCATTAAGGACAGGCTCTGGAGTCAAGTTTAAAGAGTTCATTCAATATCTCCTGGATGTACATAGGCCAGTGGGTATGGATATACACTGGGATCATGTCAATAGGCTTTGCAGCCCATGTTTAATAGACTACGACTTCGTTGGGAAATTTGAAAGTATGGAAGAAGATGCAAACTTTTTCTTGCACTTAATTGGTGCTCCACAAAATTTAACTTTCCCCAAGTTTAAAGATCGCCACTCCAATGAAGAAAGAACTACCACTAAAATTACACAACAGTATTTTGCACAGCTTTCTCCTTCTCAACGACAACAAAGCTATGACTTTTACTATATGGATTACTTGATGTTCAACTACTCAAAACCTTTTGAAGATTTATATTAATTTGAGAGTTGGGATATTTCCACAGTCACATCAGTTGAATTGTGTAACAAATCAAGGTGGCATCTGTTTATATACACTTACCTGTTAGCAAACAATTGGTTGAAGAGCAGGCGAAAACCCAAAACAGAATATAAACAGATGTTTACAATCTCACCTTAATTGCCTCCTTTTTCAAATCATATTTTTTTCTATAATTTCTCCATATGAAATGTATGTACATATATGTATAATATGTCAGGGCCCCCAAATAAAGCACAGAATTTTCCATGGTGTGGCCTGTGTTTGCACTTGGGGGACAGTTTGAAACCAGGGAAACACAGCTGGCAATTCTAAAGTGCAGCCAGTATTTCAAGCTCTTTACTGTTCAGAAAATAAGTCTGAAAGTGATGGAGTAGCAAGAAGGAAAATACACTGAGTAATATTTACAGTTTGTTGAAATGTGCAAGGCGTGAAGCCGTACACTAAACAGGCCCTATGGGTTTGAAGGTGGATGTTAATTGTTGTTTGCTGATATTCATAAGTTAGTTAGGGAGAAAAAGTCTAATCATACTTACACTGTTCATAAACACACTGGTGAAAACAACTAATACTTAATGACCATGTGAGAGCAGTATTAAACCAGATGTTGCAATTCGGAGCGAGGATGTGTTCTCCCCCTTCAATATTTCCCTTATGGCACCTTCATCTGCAAAAAGATAAAATGCAGGCGAACATTTGCATCTTTATAAGTGTTATTAAAATTCTTTTAATCCTTTGCATTAACATAAATCTCTGGTTTAATCTTCATAGTCACCAGGAATATCAAATCTTTCCATCATAATAACAAGCAAGAATAAATGCCACTTCCTGCCCAACAGGGTAGTTCTTTTCATTGCTGCAAACAGTTTGCACTTGCTTATTTTAGTAACAATTATATCTGACTTAACATGCAAAAAATATTCCAGGTGTTTTAGTTCAATTTCTACTCAGAGGACTTTCTCATCTCTACCAGAGTGCCTTGTGAGAAAAAAATACTTGACATTCCACTAGTTACTGTCTCTAATCACAGAATATTCTGATTTGGAAGGGACCCACATGAATTATTAAGCCAAACTCTCAAGTGGATGACCCATACAGGGATCAAACCCCCAACCTTGGCATTATCAGCACCATGCTCTGACCAACTGAGCCAATCTCAGCTTCGTAAATTTTCACTCAAATTCTGTATACAGAGCCCTTGTTTACATGTCATTTATCCACTTGACATGATGATATTTAAGCTGGCCGTACTGGAACAAGGATCAAACTCAATCACAATGCCAAACCTGGACTCCGCAGTAACTTCCAGAGTTTATACTTCACAACCAAGAATTCCACCACAACTGGCACTGTACAAATGTAAACACCTAAGAAACAACGCTTGTTTCAATCTGTTTCCAGGTTCAGATCCTCATACAGATAGCTTCATGCATCACAAGCATTGGCATTGGAGTTTCCCCAGAAACATCCAGTATATTTTTTGGGTTTTAAAAATTTTAATAGGGAAAAAATAGTTTCAAAATACCTTGTAGCGAAAGCTTCAACGACAAATACTTTACATACCAAGTCTGACATCACATTTTTAATTTTTGCTCAGAGAAAAATTGGTAGCATTAGGAAAGTAATGTGGAACTTACACTGTTCCATGAAACCAGTTACCCTTCCCTGCCTGCCCAAGCTCCTCATCACTGCCTTGCTGCTGCAGCAGCCCCCACCCATCCCACTTTTCCACACACTCAAAGACTTGTTGATCTGCTCACATGACTGCAGAACAGCTTTTTAACTCAGAGCAATGTTTCTGCTAGTCTAGCTGAGATCAGCAGTAACAAGCTGGGGTCTGTCAGCTCGGACTGCCCTGCCAACAGGCAGGCACAGCCAACAGCCTCACTCAACAGGTCACAGACAGGAGCGTCCAGGGGAAAACAAGGCACAGGAATCACTTCCTAATGCAGATGGAGCAGATTCTGATAGTGGTGGGAATTCTTAGGGGGTGGATTGGGGTGTGAGGAGCCATAGCCAAGACCACCACTAGGAATTTAAGTTAAGCCACAATGCTATTAAGTGGTCTGAGAAGTGATGGTGTTCTGATTGATGCAACTGATGGTCTGCAGCTACAGAAATCAGTCACCAACACAAGGAGGGGATATACTGGATATTGTAGCCTTCTTACTTTTTTTCAGAGTCTGAACCAGCGAGCGGGTCAGTGTACCAGAGCTCAGCGTGCTGAGCTCATTCCAGTCGGCAGGTGAACTTCCACTGGGAGAAGAATCTCAACTCATCTTATTGCAGCACCATTGCAGCAAAGGGAACATGCAGAGTCATGGGTCAGCTCTGTGAGGCAACCAGAATAAAGCTGGGCATCATTTGTATTCAGACCTCTGCTAGCTTTAGAGTGCTTTAAGGATAAGATTGAGGGACTTAATCCTTCAGCTGGGTTCACATCGAAGACCTGACTCTCCTTCCTCCTCCTGCCTCCTCCCAGTTCCTTTTCAGCTTAATCTACACATCCATATAAATTCATACAGTCACATTTACATCTGAAAGGCTTGGTACATTCCCAGATCGTTGTGCTCACTGTATGAGTAGGAAAAAATACCAGCAATACCAGTACAAAATTGCACTTCTGATTGTATCAAACCGGTGCTTTACCTACCTCTACCCCCTCCATATCTGTGTTGATTAATTCACAGTAAAAGATAACAAGAGGGAAGTTACATTTTTAATTACAAATGAAGGTGAAGACTTTGACAGGGTTTATTTTGTCTGGGATAACAAGCATTCTTTAAACAAAAACTGATCAACGATTTGCACGTTTATAACAAGCTGTAAATGGCACAGTAGTATCTGTTTTACAGTTTCTCAAGGAAGACAGAAGCATCCTTCTAATACTCACAGGTACTTAATACTGGCCAGTTGCACTAATTTGGCTTTGTTGCTTTCAGCTCCTATTCCCTGCTGAGTAGTAGAAACAAGGTAACAAGTGGTTTTAAAAGAGTATTTGTAAAGATGCATTTTAAAGCCAGAAGAAATGCAATATCTTGAACAAAAAAAATCCACGGCAACAGACAAGTAAACTAATATTTTCATGTCAAGCAAAATTTTTAAGTAAAAAGCAATACTTTTGACAAGATTGTGGTAAGATTTCAGACTGCTTATTTCCCTTTGGATTATCTTGTCTTTTTTCTCCCCACATATAAAGTCTTGTCATTTTCATTTCAATGCAATTGAATTTTTTCAGAGGTGTTCATTCTGAATTCATTCCCATATTTTATCCTTCTCTTCATAGAGAAATATTTCATTTCTTATGGAAAGTGGAAATTAAAGACTGCACAAAAAAATCCTGTTTTCAAACAAACAGTCTAACTCACAGGTCAGCCAAGGTAAATATTAGACAAAATAATTTTGCCAATCCAATTGGTTTTTTAATTCTTCTTGATGTATCTTAGGCAAAAGGTAAATTTTGTTACTACTGGACTGATCACTGAGATGTACTCCCAGCTCTCACTTTTTTTCAATATTTTTACTCCTGATCCTATTCTGCCCTTCCCCTGTACTCACAACTCCTGCTGTCCTAGAACTCTGCCCACCCTCGAGTCAGTAACTACAAACAGCTCAGGTACCGAGAGCAGTCCAACTGGCCCAGCACCTTCCCCACACACAGGTTACACAAAGCTGCCTTCCAGCCCCTCTCGTCTGTGCTGAGCGTGCTTCCAGCACTGGGGACGCCCCACTCGATTCTGTCTGGGGCAGCTCTATCCGTTATACCTGGTGTATTGACAACTCCTAAAATCCGTATTTCCCACCTTGGGATTTCGTGGTCAGCATATTAGGAATAAAATGCTCACAGTATCAATTCAGAGGGAAGGACCCAGCTAAAGTAGCCACAGAAGGTGAGGTGTGAGGGTGCACAAACACAACAGAACAGAATCTCCCACCACGCACCTCAAAGTGGCCTAAAGCCTAGAGCAGAAAAAGGGATTAACACAGACACAAAAACAAATTGTGTAAACTAAGTGTACAGTTTATTATCTCCTTTTGCAGAGTCTGAAACTGAAGACAGCAATAATATTTTAATTAAGGGATAATTTAAGAATTTTATATTGGGATGCTCTGTAAGTGAAATTCATTAAGATCGAAGCAAAGTCATGTTCTTGAGACCTTTGTGTACCCAAAAAAGTCATCCTTGCAATGTGTGCAAATTGAGTGATGGTGATTTGCTGGTATTTTTATCATTCAAGTCCCCCCACTACAATATCTACTGACCATGGCTGACCTTATACCAGAAGTGTCAGTTTATGGGGGCTTATGCCTCCAAAAATAAAGGAATCAAGATATTAAAATGAGTTTTCTTAACTCCTTATGTCCATAACTTTTCAGAATTTCCATGATGGGGTTCCAATGCTTTCTTCCATAACAATCACCAAAGTCTGAGCACATCAGACTGCACAATGTCAAAAGAGAATATGAATTGAGGATAGGAGTTCACCTTTTTATTTGCCACAGTTTGGACTCAATGATCTCAGGGGTCTTTTCCAACTTAATTGATTCTGCAATTTGGTTTACTGGTTTACAGCGTATTTTATATAATGATTGAAATAAAGAATTTTAAAAGTTTTTAAATTGTAGGTACTGAATTCTGGTGATTCCCTTCCTCCCCTGCCTCATTTGAGCAACTTACTGAGAAAATCCTCTCTTTGGATGATCAAACAGTATCTTTTTTGAGAGAGAGGGATACACAGAGCAAGGGAGAGGTGCATACATGCACTGCCTGTACTACACTGTACATGAATTTAATCCCATTTCTTTGCACTACTTTTCCTGTTTGGGCAACACCATCACTGACAGCAAGAGCACACCTATGACAAATCCATGTACCATTATCTGCTTATGTACACCCAGATAAAGTACACAGGAAAAAACCCTGTGCAAATAGCATTATACATACTAAGGCACCTCCAACTTTACCAATGCATGGAGGGAGATATAATGCCAAAAAATCAATTGGAAAATGAGTTCAATGTATATAAAACATATGCATTTTTTTTACATAGTTGTTCTTAGTTTCTTTGTACAACAGCACCAATTAATCAGTGAGGCCAGCTCAAATGGCACCACATTGCCAGGAATGAACAGATAAAAAGGGAACTTTCTTTTCTGATGTTTCTCTTAACTGTGGTTGCTTTCTTGATACAAGTTGCTGACACTGAGATGAAGGATGTTTTTTCCTACCCCCAACAAGAAATCACAGAGGTACCTGGGCATATTTGGAGTACACTGTACAAATCCCAGCCTCACCATTTTAACTTCACTGACACTGGAACACGTCTGCATGCAGCACCAGTCTGTTTCCAGAGCACAACACGAGAGACAAGGCTGAGCCCAGCCTGTTTGAGCTGATACTGCTTCAAGGGGTGATTGTCAGGTTGGCGTTGTTATGTGGGGGGATTTCAAAGCCTCAGCATGTACCTGCACTCTCCTGAATAATGACTTGGGAAGTGTCCCAAGCTTCATATGGCAAGATGCATGTAACTAATTTTTGTCCAAAAATAACAGCTACTTAAGAACGACCAGCAATTTTCTTGGCTCCTCTCTCTGGAACCTCACAGGCAAGTCTGTAAACAAATATCTCTAATGTCTTCCAGCATGATACTGCTGTAAAAAATGCACCAGAGTCAAGAACAAGACACCATTTTCCATTAGCTACTCTGACACTTACCAGTGGTAAGTCATTTTTGCCAAAATTTCTCAGAACTATCCATTCCAATAGAGGTGCCCAGAATTAAACATGCAGTAAAGATTCACAATGGACTCGAGTTTTAAGAATGGCAGACACTCACCTGTTCCACAGTTCAGTTGAATCCTGGAATATGTGAAAGCATTATGCACAATGCATCACTTGAGCAGTAAGGGCAAGACAGCCTAGAACTGACAGAGAGGAGGAAGACAGACATGACTAAGCCTTGCTCACTGCCATCAGACTCTCTGGGTAATATATTATGAAGCAATTGACACAGTTAGTTGTGACTCATGCTAGAGAATAAGAATGTTTGCTTTACCACAAGCCTCATAGAAACATTCAACCTTGTAAAAATATCATCTGTTCTGGTTTAAGGAAGAACTCCAAATGTTTAATTTAAAGTGACACTTTGGGAAGTCCTATGCATACACACACGTCAGCGCACAACTAACTTGCACCTAGTAAGGAGCATATGTAAATACCACCTTCTATGTGGATAAATCTTTTAAGAGTCATTTTCCGGGCAGTTTGTGCCACGGTGACTATTACAGAGACAAACAAGCTTGTTCAAATTCTGCCATCTGTTGCCATTTTTGCCGCTAACTTTTTTTTTTTTAACTGAAGACACATTTATCAGAATTGCAGCAGAGGTCAAGTTTTCCATTATGTACCTACTTTGCACGAGACCCAAATTCTTCTGTTTAAATTCAACAATTACAGCAGTGCTGGCCCTATGTTTCACATTCAGCTTTATGGGATCTCTGTGGGTGATCTTTTCTAATAGTGTCCTCTTTATTTCATGGAACTTAAAATTACACTGTCAAGTTAGGGAAAATGAAAGGCTTTCACAATCCAACTTCTCCACAGTTATTCTCCAATCTGGGAATTCTGTCCAGATTTATTTTCACTTAAGACAGGAAATTTCCTCTCAGCATATCCAAACATAAGCATGTCACGAGCTGCAAAAGGTGTTAAGATTATGTTCAAGCAGAGAGAACAGCAGCATGGGAAGCAATGGCCTAAGGCGACTGCACTAAGAGCTTGTCCCAATCCATTAAACACTAGTGGAGGTGGCTTCTTTCCCAAGAAAGGAAAGCTCCAGGCTACAGTTCACCTTCAAATTCATAGATACAGACTAACATACATTATGATCACAAGAAAAAGTTATTTTATCTTTGTTTTAAGTGTGCATGCAGTCGGTATAACCCTTCCTATGTGCCTTGATGGAGCCACAGACAAGTCATGTGAAGGTGATGCCAGCCCACATACAGATCCCTCCACGGAAGTCCACAGGGCACAGATTTAGCTGTCTGTTCTGCAAAACGTCAAAGGGCTGACCTGTTCCAACAGTATCCGTTCACAACAATACTCCTACACCTAGTAGTAGCCAGGTATGCTAACGCTTAGGGCAGGTAACTGGGAGCTTTGGCCTACAATTTGCCTGTTATCTGACTGGTTTGGGTCCCATCTAGAGCTGCTCCACTTATCTTTCCCCATCTCTGGTGAGGAGGAAAATTCAGGAATGGTATAATATTTAGTGTTTTATACTACATTTTATTTACTGATCTCAAATTCATTTAATTCACCTGCTGCAAAATAAAACGGAAAGGAGATTTCCCCACCAATGTTACCAGAATATTTTTTCTTATTAATACCAGAAACACAAACAACCAACAAAAAAAAAAAACCCTCCACCAATAAAGCAGACAATGTGACAATAGAGCAAGAGGCTGCAATATTTATATTGTCTCACATTATATTTCTCCACTGAAATCCATACAGACATGAATCCTGCTCAAGTGACACACTGTGTACTCATCAAGGTGATACTGTCTTTATAAATCAGGCATACAGTGACCATTTCAGGCACTGTGGAAAACACAGCAGACCTAATATGAGATGGGCTATGAATCTGACAATTTATCCATGTTTATCCTTGAAAAAAGGGGGTTTATTTTTATTATCTAAAATAAATCTGAGAACTTCATTAGATCATCCCACCAAAATTGAATGTCAGGTTTATATTACAGTCTACAAAGCACACAGCAGCTGGTAATGATCAAAAACATTTTACCTTGGAGCTCTTTCATAGTGAGTTTCAGAACTGACCGTTCAGAATAAAAAGCTAAGCCTGCCATACTTGACCGAAACATACAACTTATGAACACTCCGGATTGAACATGTGCAGAAGTAAAATCAATTTTAGAAAAGTTCAGAAGATAAAAGGGTTGATGGTACACCCCATTTATCCCTTTTCTTCCCTGTCACAAGGAGCTACCTCTCCCCCACTATTCACTGTTTTAAACTATGAGAAATAAGTAATACCTAGGATTACAATAAAGACTGGTTTCAAACACATTTTTCTATTCCCTACCTTCAACTCAGAAATCTGCTTCCTTGCAGCTATACCTGACAAGCAAAGTACTCTGAGGTAACACCTTCCAAAATCCTGAGCTTCCCAATCCCACTGGATTTGAAGGCATTGACTTGCCTTACTTGACAGTAAAAGGAAGTACTGACACTGCTATTTAAGGAGCATTGTCCACTCACTGACTTTGTATCAACCTGTGAGTGTCCAAACCTCAAAAGTATCTGGCTCCTCTTTCCCTGTCTTCAATTCAGATTTTATGTTGCAGCCTTGCAGATTATCTGCAACCAGAATGGTTTCAAACCAAATGGATTTGTTTCTCACGTATCAAAATCTCCTGTTTCTCCTGAAACATCCATAAAGAAATAGGGCTGGGGAGAAACTGCACTGTCTGGTTTTAAATGGTCTGAGTCTTCTCAGAACTTTTAAATGCTCCTGCATTTGGACTAACACCTACCTTTTGCAGGTTTAGCACGTGGCATAAATGTCAAACGATGCAAAACAGACAGGTCTGCTAGTTTTGAAAACCCAAGTCATAGTGTGGATTCATGTTCTCCCTGGCAGCAGTCAAAACCTGCAGGTACACTCAGCCTCACTAATCCAAATCTGTGGAAGAAATGCTAATACAAATCCAAGTAGATACATCCACACTTCAGTTCTATCTTCATTGACTGTTTGATTGGTAATTAAGGCATATATTTGGTTCCAGAGATACAGAAAAAAACCCAAATCCCATAGGAAGCAGTCGAATCTGAGCCCAAGGTTATTAATCATACTGCCTCTAATTGTATATAAAGTATCTTTACTCCCTCAAAAATGTTTTTTTAAATATTATGGGATTTAAATATGTCACAATATTCTGGATATCTTGATTAGATCTCCTTTAATATACTGCCTCCGAATAATTCGTAATTTATTTAACAGAAATGAAGAACTCTTACTAATCATTAAGATTAAGCAGAATTTTTAGCCTGACTAGACTAGCAAAAAAAGTTGATAAGGGGATTTTTTTTTTCTTAAACAGTGCTTTTTACTGTCTTCTTGTAATTAAAGTTTCAACCAAGGTCCCATTAGGCTGATAGTGATCCCCCCTGTGAATCAGACAGACCCTCAAGTCTTCAAGTTTCCAGAGTAAAGTCTCATTGGTGACTAGCATCTGGGAAGGGTTTGACTAAATCAAGTGAAAACTCACTAAGATTAAAAGCCTAAAGGATTTTGCTCCTCGCTGACATTTAAAACACTTTGTACATCATTCCCCTGATCCAGCCAGATCACATGTCCTCACAGAGCACCATATGGGTTACTTTAGCCCACCTTCCCTTGCCGTCAACCCTGCACAGGTGCCAATTTCATGTCAGGCAGCCAAAGCACACTAAAGCTCACTACAAATGCCCTCCCTCATTCAGTGGCCCCTCAGGACTGGGGCACAAAAATCAGTCCAGTAAAAGTCAGGGAGGACACAGAACCTGTGCCAAGCAGGAAGCCAAGGGAG